>CM074724.1:177957477-178097477 GCA_037306005.1 Rhinophrynus dorsalis | reverse complement strand
AACTAAGAGGATGGCCGCTGCACCTTTGTCGGCTTTGCAGGACACATGAAGTTTGAGAAGTAGATGGGAGATTGAGCTGAAGGAAGAGGAGGGAGTCTCCAACCCAAAGACCCTCTCTTTTTTGACTTGCAATGCCATGCTGGCGGAGGGACTCAGACGTATGATACCTATGTTCCATGTTGGATAGGTTGTTGAATCAGGGAATTATTTTTGCCCACTTGAGGCTTAATTAGAAATGGCTTCAATGTTTTTATTTTGCCTTCTTATTGATCAACAAGAGTTATTTGGCATGGGTTGAACTTGGACACGTTTTTTTTTTTTTTGTTTTTTTTCAGCGTCATCAACTATGTTACTATAACGTAAGAGAAAATAAAAGGATGGTGGCAGAATGTGTATTACTGGATATAGATATAGTCAGATTTACACATGTGGAAAGCATAATCATTTCAGGACACACTTCCTTAAGAAGAGTATATTGGGATATACACAGGTGGAATGCATATGTGTTTCCTGATTAACGGAAGTGAGAGATGTACAGTAGATGGAACGCATATGTGTTTCAAAGTATCAAAATTAAGGTAACAGACTCTGAAGTATGGGAAGAAGTTGAGGCAGGAAGGGAAAGCGGTAGAACTGGCAGGAATAGGGGAAGATGGAACACAGAAAGAGGCAAGAGGTAAATCTAAAAGCTGAACTGCTCAAATATACAGTTGATGCAGATGAGCGCATGCAACATATCCTGAATATATCACAAAGGTAGTCCGCATCAAAGGGACAAAAGGACACAGAAATCTATTTGAAAGTATAAATGAATACCTCAGTAAACGAATCGTCGTTGACGCACTGAGACCCCATCGGTAACAAGTGCATCAGCAGATGTCATAACGCAAATAAACGATGGGCTCTCCAGTTACAACGAATCTAAGCATCTTAAAGTCCTATAAAGTGAATTTCCCATCAGATGAGGACCACAAATGGACTACAATATCAGGCAGATCACAAAGTAACAATCCAATTACACAAATCATAAATATCAAAAACAATCTGAAATAATATCGGCCATATAACACGATAATCAAAAAAAGAGAAAAAATGGTAAAAACAGAGAAAAAAAAAAAAAGTAAGATGAACAAAAAGCTGAAAATCAACAAAAAACTGTATAGAATGATGAGAAACCTCAAATCAATAAGGTATACATAATATACTTAAATCATAAACACGCACCCATAAAGGATGCGTGTATCTCATGTGTGTGTAGATAACATCATACAAAATGAAAACCCCTAAACATCAAATGAAACATCTGATAAACACACCATATCAGCATGTGACTACTAAAATATTACACATGGGTGAATACAAATTAACTCACCAGCATTAAAAAAAGACCCAACAGTGAGACTATGCCCCAACTATAAAGCCATAATTAAAAGTCTGATGTGAATGTAAATAACTACATAGATTCTATATGACTTCTACGACATATATATAAAAAAAAAAAAAAACACCTCTCATGGTTACTCAACCATTGGATTCTATCCTATGTTATAGTTGGCGGAATAAATTCTATTGGTATTACTTTTAAGCCCTCAGTACTCTTATCGTGACACCGCAAAAAGTGTCTTGAGACACTATGTTGAGTGAACCCATTATATAGATTTCTTTTGTATTGCCCTATTCTGGTCATCAAGTTCTGTGTCGTTCTGCCAGTGTATTGCAAATTGCAACTACATAGACAACAAAACTTGATCCACAATCCATCCTAGTTTGGATGGGGAAATTCTCAGATGAATGATCTACCAACATCTTCCCAAAACGGACATGTTAAGCATCTACTGTTGTTAAATTTAAATGCTCCCAACATCCCCAGATTCGGGGGTCCTTTGAACTTTACCTTATTTGACCCAAAATATTCACTGATCAGGCCCTGTCTCTGTATCATACATTTCTTATTTTCCAAAGGTCTCCCACTGAAACGACTTGGGGCTAGGGTATTCTTTAGTGACCTTCTTGTACACTAGGATGACTTCTGCATTTTCCATGTTTCAGGCACTTCGCCGAGTAGTAGATATTTTGAAAATAGTTTAGCTAGGGCTTTGAATAATTCCACATTTCAATAGTGACTTTATAAAGTCCTGCTGCAATACAAATTTTTCCACAGATTTTATTGCAGCTTCTACTTCTTATACCAAAACTTCTGGAACAGCTTCTGCCTCTGGCACTGCATTCAGTTGTCCTTAATCCTTCTAAAGATTTGAATAAAATTATTTCACTAGCTTTACTATTTGCTGTTGATATTGCTGCATCTTCAAGCTATTGTGCAAACATTTGGCTCCTATTTGTGGCCATGTTTTTTTTGCTTTGCTTTCTTGATTTTCTTCCAGTGTCCTTTTGATGAGCTCAACATTGAACTTGCGCAAATCTTTTATGCTCTTCCTTATGGTCTTACACATTTCTACATCTTCTATCCTGTTAATAATATTGCAGTTTCTGCTTCATTTCTCATTGCTTTTCATTATGGCAACTGTTTCTATTGATATTCTGTTTTTTCTTATTTTATGGTAGAAGGAAGGGCATGGGAGGTGTCTACAATAGGTTCAACTTTTTTATGGTGGAGTGTAATGTCTGTTTGACAGGTCTTGCAGAACACAAACGATTAGACAGTGTTAAAGAATTATTATGATTTTTCGATAGCTGGCTAGTATCAATCTTCACTTTTGTTCACTTGATAATTTTCTTTTTTGAAGTCAATTTTGATTTTTGCTCTCACTAGACAATGGTCACTTCCAGCATTAAAATGATTCAGTTGGTTGCCTCTATCATTTCTTTTTACAGTTTCATGTGTTTTGGATCTGAGCAATTCTCACATTGAAGTCTCCCATTATAAACTGGTAGTGGTTGTTTGTAGAAGTGTAATAAATAATCATAAAATTCATAAAAATTATTGATACTCCCAAACGCTTCATATTATATATTTAAGCATACACACATGCACATATGCATGTACACAAACATTTATGGCTCTGTTCTCTATCTCCCAGCAGATTCATTGACATGAAAGGTTTCCCCAGTCTGAACCAACTGTTACTCAGTAGTATGGATAAGATGGAAGCAGGGGAGACCTCTTGCTCCCCTGCCTCTCCTCTACTGATCTCCCAGCCAAACTGACTGGTAGATCTAGCTAGGCGGCACCGAGGTCTGAATTTTTTTTGTTTTTTGTACAGCATGTGGGTATGCATACAAGTTAAAGACAGTAGCTGGGGGTCAGACCCACCTTATGGGAGAATCCAGGAGGTAGGAAGGCTTGTATAGAATGCTAGTACCAAACTTTTTGGAAAATTGTGGGTGTAAAAAGAGAAGCCATTGGTTGACGGACTGTACTTATAGAAGTCTGCGCTGTTCCTTTTTTTTTTTTTTTTCTTTTCTGTGTGCTTTTACATGAACATAAAGGTCTTGTATGTTAAGGGATGCTACAATTTGGATTGTTTACAGTTTCATGACAGGAAAGACCTAACTTAGTGATTTCATCTTAATTATAGATATATTTATTTATTAGCTGAGGTCCTTTAACTCTAAGGAAGGTTAAAAACAAACAAACAAAAAAACAACAAATAGAAAGCCTATAGTGTCTCTTGGGGATTGGGGTTGTCACTAGAGTGAAGTAGATACTCTATTTCTTAATTTCATGAAAGTGCTTTGAAAATGAATTACCTGTAGTACTCATTCATCCAAAAAGAGGATTTTAGTCTTACCTGTTAAATCCTTTTCTCTTAGTCCATACAGGTTACTGGTAACTCTGGGAGGCGATCCACCCCTTAGTAGGCAGGAACAATTCTCAATGTGTATGCAGCGGGGTGGACCCTCCCTTCCCTCCTTGGCTGCAGCTAGCCAATCAGCTCCAGAAAGATTTGAGACACTAAGTATGACTAGATAGTAGAAAGGAAAGAAGACTCCTGTGAGCATGACCCCGAAGGACCCCCACAGTCTGCCACAGGAGAGCCAAGCATGGTCCCTTGACAGGGTGGGAGACCAGTAACCTGTATGGACTAAGAGAAAAGGATTTAACAGGTAAGACTAAAATCCTCTTTTCTCTGTCGTCCAATACAGGTTACTGGTAAGTCTGGAATGTCCAACCATTAAGTTTCCCAGAGGTGGGAAGGAGGCAAGGACCAGGCGCAAGGCCCCCAAAGTCACCAGAACATACATGAACCATCAGATTAGAGACAGCCCAACAACAACTGAAGTGTCAACGGACACAAAACAGGGGTAACGGCACCCCAGGAACGTTACACAGCACACTGAACTAGAACCAACAGGGTTTAATAGAGAAGGAAGCACTAAGAACCAAGGAAAATCCTAGACAGGCAATACTGCCTCCAGTATTTTCCTCCCAAAGCTGGTATCAGCCAATGCCAACACATCCACAAGGTAGTGCTTCGAAAAGGTATGCACAGACGACCAGATGGCCTCCTTGCATAACTGATCAGCGGAGGACTGATTCTTGTAAGCCCAAGAGGACCCAATAGATCGAGTAGAATGAGCCGTGACCCTGAAAGGGAAAGGCTTCTTCCTCATCTCATAGGCCTTGCAAATAGTGGACTTGATCCAAGAAGCAACAGTCACCTTGGATGCAGGTCTTCCTGCCCTAGGACCCTCAGGAATGACGGACAGTGCATCAGATTGCCTGATAGTGCGATGCACATAAAATTTGAGACCACGTCTAACAAGTGGAGATCCCTGTCCTTGTCAGAGGTGGGGTCAGGGCAGAAATAGGGCACCACAATCTCTTGATGGATGTGGAACTCTAAGACCACCTTAGGCAGAAACTCATTAGAAGTGTGAAGCACCACCTTGTCATTATGATACACCAAATAGGGTGGTTTACAGGACAAAGCATGTAACTCCGCGACACGGCGAACTGAGCAACACCCTGGAAGAAAATCTTGACTTCAGGAAGGATGGCAATGCGCCTCTGAAAGAAAACAGAGAGAGCAGAAGTCTGAACCTTAAGGGAACTCATACTGAGGTCCTTACCCACACCGTCCTGCAAAAAGGCCAAGACCGTAGGAAGATCAAAGTCCTGAGACAGGTCCCTGTCAGCGCACCAGGACAGAAAAGTCGACCAGACACAATGGTAGATCTTAGAAGAAACAGGCTTGCTGGCACGGAGCATAGTAGCCACCACACCGGAAGAGAAGCCCTTCTTCAATATTGAGGATTCAATTTCCAAGCCGTCAAAGCTAGCCGATGAACATCCTCCTTCCACAGGTATCCCTGCAGAAGTTGTTCTGGATGATAGGGGAGCCGAAAGGGCTCCGCCACTGACAGGTCCAAGAGCTCCAGAAACCAAGACTGACGAGGCCAGTACGGAACTATCAAATTTCCGCAACACCCTGTGGGAAGGGGAGGAAAGATGTAAGCCAGAGGAAAAACCCACGGAATGGACAATGCATCCACTGCTAGAGCCAGAGGGTCTGGCCACCGAGAGCAGAACACTGGAACCTTCTTGTTGTGTCTCGTCACAATCAGGTCGATGTATGAGTTGGAACACCTGTGGGTGCAACTCCCAATCTCCGCTGTCCACTGTGTGTCGACCGCCATGACGTTGTCTACACCTGGAATGTGCAGGTACGTGCTCTTCTGCCCAGGACAAAATAGCCTTGACCTCTAACCAAGCAGTGAGACTTCTTCCGCCTTGCTTGTTGATGTAAGCCACGGCCGTGGCGTTGTCCGACTCCACTCAGACCAGACAGTCTTCTAGCTGAGATGTCGAATGACGCAGGGCATGAAATATCGCCCGAAGCTCCAAAATGTTGATCGGAAGGAGGGGCTCCTGAGCACTTAAGTGACCCAGGACTGCACCCCAGCCAGAGAGGATGGCATCCATTGCCACATTGGTCCAAAAGGGAACCAGAAAGGACTTGCCCTTCAGCAGGTTGGAAAGGTCGATCCACCATGACAAGCTCAGTTCCACATGAAGAGGAAGAGAAACAAATGTCTTCAGATTCTGTTGACCCTTGCACACCTGGATCACGAACCTCTGGAGCTCCCTGGTGTGCACCATGGCAAACTGAACCTCTTCTATGGTGGATATGAATTTCCCCACCAGAGATGAGAGCTTCTGGACTGGAACTGGATCCTGAAACCCTGTGGGTGATCTGGTGAGCCACTTCATCCGTGAGGAACACGATGCTCTTCTGAGTGTCGAAGAGAAGGCCCAGGAAGACCAGACGCTGGGATGGGACAAGATCTGACTTGTCCAAGTTGATGATTCATTCATGATGGGTGAGAGCCTGAATGCAGTTCTGAACTTGCTGATGAAGGAGTTCCGCAGAGGGGGCCTTCAGAAGTCGTCCATGTATGGAGTAACTCTGATGCCGTTCCGGTGGAGGACGGATATCAAGGCACCCAGGACATGGTTGAAGACCTGAGGAGCGGTCTTCAGACCAAATGGAAGGGCTGAAAACTGAAAATGTCCCCTGTCGCAAGCAAACCGGAGGTACTGTCGGCTCTCTGGATGGATGGCAATGTGTAAATACGCGTCCTGAAGATCCAGAGAAGCAAGGAATTCCCCTGGGGACATGGCAGCAATCACTGTGCATATAGACTCCTGGCGATAATGAATCCGGGTCACAAAGGAATTGAGGTCCTTCAAGTCCAAAATAGGGCGACAACCGCCATCCTTTTTGCCAACCACAAAGAGGTTTTAGAAGAAACCCGAACCCCTGTCCTGGATAGGTACTGGCTCTAGAACATCCTTGTCCAGAACAGCCTGAACAGAGCTGTCGAAAAGACAGTTTCTCTGTACATTAAGGAGTATGAGAAGGACAAAAGCGAAAAGGAGGAAGAGAAATGAAAGGGCTCTTGTACCCTTCCATCACTACTTGTAAAACCCATGGGTCCGTCACAGAGTCCTTCCAAACGCTGTGATAGTGTCGCAGTCGACCACCCACAGTGGAGTGTGGACCCGGGTTCGGCGAATCATGCCGAAGAAGTCTTGGAAGCCTTGGGCTTGGAGGAGACCTTGGGCTTCCATTGTTTGGGCTTGGAGGAGGTACGTGGAGCTGAGGGAACCGTCTGGTTCGCTGGACGCGTCTCATTCTGAAAGGAACAAAAAAAAATGGTTACGCTTAAGCAGCAATTTCTTCCTGGGAACCAAGGGTAGAAGAGTACTCTTACCCCCTGAGGCCTCACTGATGAGATCCTTAAAGGGATAGTAATACTTAAAATGTAAAAAAAATATGTTGTAGGGTTTATCCCCCTGAGTAAAACAAGAGTACTCCCACTGCTGAGAGGTCTTTCATTCAAAAGTTATTAATTTTCAAAGTTTAATTTTTTAGGTGCAATATCACAGTGGCCTGAAATTGTACAGTGGTGCTGTTGCTACACCATCCTATGGAGATTTATGGTCAAATGACCAGAGTTGTCCATAGGATCGTGTAGCAACAGTGCCACTGTACAATTTCAGGCCACTGTGATATTGCACCTAAAAAATTAAACTTTGAAAATTAATAACCTTTGAATAAAACACCTCTCAGCAGTGGGAGTACTCTTGTTTTACTCAGGGGGATAAACCCTACAACATATTTTTTTTTACATTTTAAGTATTACTATCCCTTTAAGATCTGGCCCAAACAAAGAGGTACCCTGAAAAGGCAGGGAAAGTAAGGCTTTCTTAGAAGCAGTGTCAGCAGACCAAATCTTGAGCCAAAGAGCTCATCTAGCCACCACAGACATGGTGGAAACCGTCGCCACCAAACGGATGGCTTCAAATAAGGCAACAGAAACATAGTGTTGTGCCTCAGATATGTTGGCAAGAAGGTGCAACTTATCTGAAGTAGGTGCATCCTAATGGAAAGCCTTGATGAGCTGGTCAGTCCAGACAGCAATGGCCCTGTTCACCCACTCAAACGCTGGACGCATAGCAGGACCAAAAACAGACTTAAGGGAAACCTCAAGTTTCTTGTCATTCCAGTCCTTCAGAGCAGAGGCATCAGAGACTGGCAAAGCAGTAGATTTAGACAGCTTGGATACAGGGGCATCCACTTTGGGGGGATGAACCACTGAGCAAGCGCATTCTCAGAAAAGGGATAAAGCTTGGAAATTTTCTGGATACAGAAGCTTTCTTATCCGGGAATTCCCACTCCCCAGACACAAGGCAGTCAAGAGTGGGGTTAGGTGGAAAGTTGTAAGGGGTTTAGCAGGCTCCTGGAATACATCAGAGGGATCAGAAGGGACCTCCTGAACTAGGGAAATGTTAAGAGTAGTTAACACAGTCCAGATTAGACCCTCAGCAGAGGATTCAGGATCAGCCTCAAAAGATCCCCAAGAAACTGAGAGGACTCCAACACAGAACATTCCTCAACATCTGAGTCCACCAGCAGTTCCTCCTCAGAGGACTCTGACACGTCAGGTATTCCCTGAGGTTTAGGCAGGGAAGACCTGACTGAGGAGGGGGTCTGCCAAGACTGAAAGGCCCCCTGTAATTGGTATGGAAAGAGTTGCAATGTGGACCTAAGGTCCCCAGTCGCAGCCTTGAACTCTTGCACCCAAGCTGGCTCTATGGCATGGCTGGAGGTCCCTGAAATGGTGTCAGAGACATCAGAACATGCTGGGTATAAGTGACCTGATAATTCTCTAGGTAGCCCTGGGTGACAGGAAGAGCAATACGCAATGGGGGATACAGAGACCCCAGCCTCCTTAGTCTTAGGTCTAGCCCCAAGCTCCAGCGGTATAGACATTCTCACAGTGTCAAAATAACCAATTGTACAATAAATCATCCAATTATAGAGTGTAGGATTTAAGTTTCATCCCAGAAATTGCTAAAATAAACTTATCTGGCAGGCGAAGGGTTAATCTGCAGAGGAGAGAAGGAGAGTCCAAGCCCTGCGTAGGATACTCGCCCAGAAACGCTCACAAAATGTCTGCCGTGGCGGGAGCAAATCAGAAACAAGGGCGCAAAGCAAGTGCTTATGGGAAATGTAGTTTTTCACAAAAAGTACCCTAAACAGTGCCCGAAGCCCCCTGAACCCCCCAACACACTAGAAACATGAACCGGATGATAGAGCAAGGGTAGACAAGTAAAATGAGCCATCTCTGAAGTCGCTAGGTTAAACGGTTGCAGAGATACGTCCCAAACAGTATAGTCCCATAGAGGTGAATGGAGCAATGGCGTCAATGCAGTAAAGCGCGCCTTAAAGGCACAGAACTAAATTTCTATAAATATTAACGTTAAACATAAAAAGGTGTAAATCATCAATAGAACATGTGAGGATACCCAGAAAACACTAACCCAGTAAGAAAAGTGCCATAAACTCCCCAATAAAGTGCCAAACCAGCAGTTAAAGGGTTAAGTTACCACATAAACATGCTCCAAACACCCACACATACATACAGATATACCCAATGAGTGCAGGAGTGTGCAGTAGGAACTCCATAAATACAACCCTGTGCAGAGGGGCACTGTGGAACAAGTGGACCTGCAGCACTCAAAGGGTTGCTCACCTTTCCTGAAGATCTTCTGTCTTCAGATTACCATGAAGCAAGAAGTACCTCAGTGGGTAACTCCTGGGGAAGCACTTGGAATCAAGATTTTCCCTCTCAGGGCTTAAGGTCCATAAAAAGCACATGGATACTGAGCTCGCCACATCTAAGTGCATTTGTCAGTCATGGTAATCCGCCTAATGGTGGTATTCCATATCTAACAGAAAAATAAAGATTCTAAAACTATAGCAGAACTATTCTCAGCCTGGTGTTGTCTTCACCGAGGAACAAATCTTTCTCGAGCTGTTTGGCTAGCTGCAGCCAACGAGGGAAGGGAGGCTCCACCCCCTGCATACACTTTGAGAATTGTTCCTGCCTACTAAGGGGTGGATCGCCTTCCAGAGTTACTAGTAACCTGTATTGGACAACAGAGAAATGGGTTTTCTCCATTGTTGACTGAAACACTGGATTCTTTGGGGAAGATCCCTGAACCCACCAGCAGATGGGAGAAACCCCACTCCCCATAATTACACAAGACATACTGAAACTACAAGAAAAATCTAGAGGTCTGTATGCTTGCTTCAAGGTAACGGTGTTTTTCCCACCAGTAACTTACTTTATAATTTTGTCCAATTAGCATGAAAATGGAAAAGACACCAATGATTCTTTATAAATGTCTGCATTCCATATTTTCAGTCTTTCTAGCAATTACCAGAGCCAAAGAAGCAGTGTAATATGCAGCTGCCATTCTATCAATTTCCAGGCTGCTTCTACATTGTAAAGTATGGCATCCTGAAAATGGGCCAAGAGGAAATCTACCTCAAGGGCATTTTCCTGAATAACTTTACAGAGCTGGGCATGCCACACCTCCATGGTTCGAGAGGCCCATGCAGATGGAAATGCCAGGCAAATAACGGATCCAATCCCTAAAAATATGGGCGAAATAATGAAATCCAGCAGGACGCAACACTGAATGGGGATGGCTTACGAGTACTTACTCACCTCCATATCTGTTTCTCAGTAGTTCATAAATTATATTTCAAAGGCTGTGTGTGTGTAAAACTTTATGCTCTCTCTCTCTCTTTATATATATATATATATATATATATATATATATATATATATATATATACATATATATATATATATATATATATATATATTTATATAATTATAAATGCAATTTCAGAGGCATCTGGGCTGGCTGTGTGTGTAAGGTAATATAAGAAGATTTTAGTCTTACCTGTTAAATCCTTTTCTCTTAGTCCATATAGGTTACTGGGAACTTTGGGAAGGCAACCGCCCCTTTAAGTAGGCAGGAAACAATTCTGGAAAGAATTTGCAGGGTGGAGCCTTCCTTCCCTCCTTAGCTGGTCACCAGCCAATCCCCTCCCAGTTAGATTGAGAAGCTAACTATTGACTAGAAGGAAAAAGAAGACTCCTGTGAGCATGAACCCGAAAGGATTCCCATGTTCGGTGACAGGAGAACCAAGCCTGGTCCGTTGACAGGGTGGGAGACCAGTAACTTATTTTGACTAAGAGAAAAGGATTTAACAGGTAAGACTAAAATCCTCTTTTCTCTGTCGTCCAATATAGGTTACTGGGAACTTTGGGATGTCCAACCATTGAGTTTCCCAGAGGCGGGAATAAAGACAAGGACCAGGCGCCGTCCCCCAATTACCAGATTCCATGTGGACTAATCAGATCCAGAACAGCCCAAAACAAACTAAGTGCCAACAGACACTGAACTGTAACACAGCATACCGTTAACTGTAAAACAGCACCCAAACAAGAGCCAACAGGGCTCAAAGGTTAAAGATCATTAAGACGCAGGAAATAAAGCCTCAGACAGACAGAACTGCTTCAGCTGAAGCCAGAACATGAACGCGGTAGTGATGAACAAAACTGTGCACAGATGACTAAGTGGTCTCCTTGCACAAATGATCAGCCGGGGCCAGAGTCACCTAGGCCCAGGAGGCTCCAACAGACCAGACCAGGTGGAATGAAGCAGGCTCAATCCTGAAGGCCGCACGAATAGTAAACCAGATCCAAGGTGAAATAGACACCTTGAATGCAGTCTTGGCATCCCCAGTACCCTCAGGGAAGACAAAGAGCTCATCAGGCTGGCGAACAGACTCAGTGCATAGCCCCTAAGACGTAAGGCAACGCACCACATACAACAAGCGGAGATCCCACACCCAGCCAGAGTAGGGCAGGGCAAAAATGAAGGCACAACAACTCCTGGTTGTTGTGGAACTCAGAGACCACCCAAGGAAGAACTCCCACAGTGCCCTGACAACACCATGAAAGGTAGCTTGCAGGATAAAGCCTGCAGGTCAACAACTCTGCAAACAGAGAACAGCCAGGAGGAAAACCATCCCTCAGGTCAGAAGATGAAAGGAATAGTGGCCAAAGGCACAAAAGAAGGCCACTGCAAGACTCCCAGAACCAGACTAAGATCCCACTGAGGAGTGGGATTCTGAAAGGCAGGGAAAGCATAAGTGACACCCAGAATAAAATCTTGACATTCTGAAGGATGAAGCGCCCCAAAAAGACGAGAGTGCATAAGTCTGACCCTTCAAAGAAGTCAGGCTAAGGCCCATGTTCACTTCATCCAGTAAAAAAAAAAAAGGACAGTTGGCACAGCAAACCCTTGTAAGGGCAGATCCCTGCCCCCACACCAAGAGTGGAAGATAGACCAACTCCAGTAGAAAGCCAAAGGGAAACAGGCATTCTAGCCCGAATCACAGTGGCAACCACAGCAGGAGAAACCCTCCTACCGCAAGAACAAGGACGTGACCTACAAAGCGTCAAACCCAAATGCCCCAGGTACACCCCCCGCAGATAGCCCTGTGGTAGGAGATCTGGAGTGTGTGGTAGTCGAAATGGTCCACACGCAGACAGGTCCAGCGACCCCTGAAAACAGGGATACTAGGCCCAGTATGGCGCAACCAGGATGATCACAGACCTCGCCACCCATAGCTCCCGCAGAACCCTGGGAAGCAGGGGAAAGGAGAAAAAAAAAAAAAACAGAGACTAAGGGAAAAACCCAAGGGAACAATGCAACATCCCCAGCGTAAGCCAGATGGACCCTCCAAGGAGAGCAGACAAGCAAAAAACTTGCAGTCGAGACTGACAGCTAGCAGGTTGAACCAGGGAAGACTTCATCTCAGAAAGACGAGGGCGAACACCTCCTGGTGAAGTACCCACGTTCCGATGTCCACGGCAAGATGACCCAGGTAGACAGCCAAGACACCCCCTCACCCAGAATCTGAACAGCAAAGAGGGCAAGGACATGGACTTCCGTCCAAAGGAAAACAGCCTTGACCTTCAACCAATCTGCGAGACATCAGAAGCCATCCAGGCAGATGATGTAAGGGACAGTCAAGGAGAAGCCAGACCGAACAACTCATGAGAAGAGATGACTAACCCCTCAGAACATGGAATATCGCCCTGAGTTCTGGAACTCAGATGAGCAGAAGTTGTTCCTCTGTCAATCAAGGTTCCAGACAGACAGGAAACCCAGAGCGCACCCCAGCAGGATAGGCAGGCATCCATCAAATCCACAATACAGATGGAACCACAAAGGGCCTACCCTCTGCAGGTTGGATAGACTCAGCCACCAAGGAAAATTAGCACCACATGGAATGGAATAGAGAGACAGAGACCGATCTCTGCAAGAATGTAGATACCCCTTGCAAAATGGGACCGCAACCCACTGTGGAACCCAGTGGGCCTAGCAACATGGCACCGCCACAATGGCGGAACTCAAGCTCCCCACCAAGGAGACCAACAGGTTGGCCGGAATGGATCCGCAAGCCAGAACCGAGGGCATCCAAAGGAGATCCGTTAAGGCACATCCTTCATCAGAAAAAGCAAGCCCAGCCGGGTGTCAAACAGGAAACCCATAAAGACCAAGCCCAGCGATGGATTAGGGTCCAACCTGGGCATAAGCCGAACCAAACCAGAAAAGGCGAGTATGAGGAAGGAGCCCAAACAGAGGGACCCAAATACCCTTGTGTGCATGATAGAATCAATGCACCCAAGACTTGAATAACCATCAGAGGAGGCAAGGTCAGCCCAAAGGACAGAACAGACAACTGGAGGTGTCCTTGTCACAAACAACCCATGAACAGCAAGGTGCACGCAGGCACCCTGCAGAGCCAACGAGGCCAGGAATTCCCCCAGGACACCTTGCCGGAATGACTTATCATAGAAGATCACAGTAAAAACGAGTCTGGATCAGAAAGGAATCGAGCCCTAGAGGTCCAGAACAGGACAGCAGCAGCCCTATGACCAGGTCCAGAACCTCCTTGTCCAATAGATACAGAATGGATCCAAGGAAGGAAACAAGGCAGATCCAGTTCCCAAAGGAGAGCAAAAAGAAGAAAGGAATGAAAGGAAGGAAGGAAGGAAGGAAGCTGAAAAGAATCCAATACCCCTCAGAAACCACCAGCAAGCCCAAAGTTCAGCAACAAAGTTTGCAGAACGCACAACAGAAAAGAAGGGCGCTGAAGACAGAAACCAACAGGTGCAGTTGGACCAAGGTTCAGCTAATCCTGCCAAAGGAGGTTAGGCTCGGTGGAGGAGCTGCCTGGTCTCCAGTGCTGCGGCAGCATAGGGATAAAACATGGTGCCTGAGATAGCACTGGTCCAGACCTCTGTATCCCATCAGGAGAAAAGTGAAAAGGAAGGTGCCGTCTTGCCTGAGGATTGCACTTAGAGGCCAAAAGGACCCAAGCACTCTGGCCCCCAGTAACCTTGCCAATGATGTCCTTCAGATCAGGACCAAAAAGGGATGAACCCTGGAAAGGGAGAGAAACCAGAGATTGCCTAAAGGTCAGGTCAACAGACCAGAACTTAAGCCACAGAGAGCACCTAGCAGCCACAGATAGGGCAGAGGCCTTAGCCTCAAGCCTAACAGCATCAGATAAGGCATCAGAAAGATAGCGCTGACCCACAGAAATATCATTCAAAAGTGACAAGATAGTAGCTTCCGGAGCACCCATTTGGACAGCATCAGACAGCTGGTCAGTCCAAACAGCAACAGCTCTGTTGACCCATGCAGAAGCCAGGGTAGGTCACAAGGACACACCTATGGCAGAGAATACAGCCTGTAAAATATCATCAAGCTCCCTATCAGCGAAGTCTGCAAGAGCAGAGGGATCCACTGAAGGAGATGCAGGGGAAGGATTGGCAATACAGGCATCAACCTTAGTAGGTGTAGCCCACTGAGCCAAGGCCACATTAGAAAAAGGATAGAGCTTAGACAGTCTCTCAGACAGAGAAACTTAAGACAGGGGTCTTCCACTCATCCAGGATACTCTGGTCAAGAGTGGGGTGAGGCGGAAAAAAATGTGGAAAACATCCTGCGTCCCCGAAGGACAGCAGAAGCAGACCGAGGTTCCAAAGTAACAGGAACATGTACGGTGTTCAGAACTGCCTTAAACAGACCCTTAGCAGAGGGTCCACGGTCAAGTTCAATGGAGGTGCCACCAAGGTGGAAGGAAGCCCCAAGTGAACACACAGTCCTCAGAAACTTCTAGCGGTTCCTCCATGGAGGAATTAAACAAGTCAGGAATGTCAGGTGCCATAGAGGCTACATGCCTGAGGGAAGTGTAGGGCATCCAAGACTGAATAACCCCTTGAAGTGGAAGAGGAATCTGTGCCATAAAGGACCTAAAGTCCCTGACCCAATTTGGCTCTTGTTCTCGGCTGGGAGACCCTGGCATAGGAGCAGGGGCCACACTGCATAAAGGGCATAATTGTCCAGACTACTCCATTTGGCATGAGGAACAATAATCAATTGGGGTCAAGGATGCCCCAGAATCAGCAGCCCTAGGTCTAGCCCCAAGTCCCAAAAGGGTATGACATCTTCACAAGTATAAACGTCTGAAAGTATAAGGGAAACCCAATTACAGTGTGTAAGATTAATTGTTTCACCCCAGCAAAAATGCACTTAACTGGCAGGTGAATGGTTAATCTGCTGAGGAGGGAAGGAGAGTCCAAGCCCTGTATAGGATACTCATGAAGGGAAGGCAGAAAATTGCAATCAGTGGTTGCAGAGATATGTCCCAAACTGCAAAATCCCATAGAGGTGTATGGAGCATGGCATCTATGCGGTAAAGCGCACAACCAATTTTTACTAAGAGTGTAAAAACAGTGCAAAAAACATCAGCAAATGGTAGAAAGATGAAATAAACACTGGACCCCGTAGTGAAAGTGCCAGGAAGCCCTCAAAAGTGCCCAAACAAGCAGTTAGAAACCCATTGTTCCAAAACCCCAAAGACATACAGATAAACCCAATGAGTGCAGTAGTATGCACTAGGAACTCCAAAGGAGACCCCTGTGTGGAGGGGAAGAGTGGGACATGTGGACTTCAGCACTCAAAGGGTTGCTCACCTTTTTTAGCAGGTCTTCTGTCTGCAGATTACCATTGCTAAAGAAGCAGCCTCAGTGGGGCAACTCCTAGGGAAAAAACATGCAAAACAAGGTTTTCCCTCACAGGGCTGACAGGTCCACAACAGCACCTGGAAACTGAGCTATCCACTTGGGAATTTTCAGTAATGTTTATCCGACTAATGGTGGTATTCCATATCTAACAGAAAACAATACAAAATCTTAAACTATAGCAGAACTGTTTCTCTTGCCTTTCCTGTTCAAGGAAACAATCTAACTGGGAGGGGATTGGCTGATGACCAGCTAAGGAGGGAAGGAAGGCTCCACCCTGTAAATTCTTTCCAGAATTCTTTCCTGCCTACTTAAATGGGCGGTAGCCTTCCCAAAGTTCCAAGTAAGCTATATTGGACGACAGAGAATTATTATTTTACACACAGCCAGATGCCTTTGAAATGTCATTTATAAACTCTGATTATAGCATACAGAACTGAACTCTTTGGAGATCTTTTTTTATCCCTCCCTTGTAACATTAAAGCGGAACTATCACCAAAAATAACAATTGTCCCTTGGGTTTTAACCTTTAAAACAACATTAACGCTGTGTGCTTTTTTTTTAACAGATCCCCTAGTAGTGGAGACATTTACCTGTCAACATCGGGCACTTCCACATTCTACGGGACCCTGTATGTCCCGCATGACATCTGATGACTTCCCAGCTGCCCCAGGGAGCGTGTTCATGCTCCCCTTCGTAGCATTTTTTGTGGGCTAAAAAAAGATAAAATTAACCATTTGATCACTGGTTTGCAGTGATCAATAAGTTCACCCCATCTGACCACTCTTGGAGTGAACAATCTGCTGCAGATCAGCATTTGCTGATCTGTGGGACACCCCCCATCCCCCTTGTATTTTTTATTTTTACATTTTTTTTTTATTTTTTTTATTTTTTTTAAATAAAAATTGAATAATAAATATAGCTTAGGTAGGTAGGTGGGTAGGTTTAGTCTAGACGTGTGTTAGGGAAAGGTTTAGGGACAGATTTAGGTTTAGGGAAACCCCCCCCCAAAAAAAAAAAAATATATATATATATATATCATAAGTATAGTTTAGATAGGTAGTTCACTTGGGTTAGGTAGGTTCAGGATACACATAGGTTAGGGTAAGATTTAGGTTTAGGAATAGCGTAAGAAAAAAGTTTTTTTTAGAGCAAGTGGACAAAATGCAGCGCAGGTACAGTGTTGAAGAGGCATATGCCTTTTTGGCATCTGACTCAGAGGCAACAGACACTGCATCAGATTTTGATATAACGCAGTTTTCAGAAAGTGAGAGCAGCTCTAGTGACGACGCTGGGCCTTCTGTTAAGAAAAGATGCACTGCCCAAAGGGCTTCCCTGGCAACTGCCCCAGGACCTGCCAAAAAACCTGCCCAAATATCTGCCCAAAGACTTACCAAAATACCTGCCTAAAGAAATGCCCCAAGTGCTGCCCCAAGAGCTGCCCTGGCAATTGCCCCAGCACCTGCCAAAAGATCTGCCCAAAGAAATGACCCAACACCTGCCACTCCTGATCCTAATGAATGGGTATCGCCAATCAATTTATGCCCACAAATCCCAGAATTCACAGGCAACCCAGGGATTCAAATTGATGTGGAAGGATTTACCCATGATATATTTTTTTATTTGTTTTTGGGGGAAGACATTTTAGGTGAAAATGTGTCCCAAACCAATTTGTATGCAGCCCAATATATTGCCGCCAACCCTACAGCTTTCGTAGTTAAGAAAGAAATATGGAAACCCATAGACATCACAGAATTTAAACAATTCTGGGCCTTAATAATGGCAATGGGGATAATAAAAAAAAAGCCAAGTATCCGATCCTACTGGAGCAAAAACCCCATATGTGATACCCCTATATTCCCCAAGACTATGACCAGGTCCAGATTTGAAGTCATTTTGCACTTTATTCATTTTAGTGATAATACCCTGTGCCCCCCAAAAGAACACCCCCAGTATGATAGACTGTACAAAATTTGTCCCCTAATAAACCATTTACAGAAAAAGTTTGCCCAAGTACATATGCCCCAAAAAGAAATTAGTGTACATGAATCCCTAATGAAATATAAAGGCAGGTTAGGGTTCAAGCAATACATCCCCTCCAAGAGTTCCAAGTTTGGTGTAAAATTTTATAAATTGTGCAAAAGTGCCACAGACTACACCCAGGCTTTTAGAATTTTTGAAGGCAAGGACAGCGAACTTGATCCTTCTGGGTGCCCCGAATTTATGGGAAAAATGGGAAAATCGTTTGGGATTTAATTTACCCCTTATTAAATAAAGGCTATCAGTTATTCGTTGATAATTATTACACCAGCCCCCTTTTATTTAAGTCTCTTTTGTTCTGACACCGTGGCCTGTGGCACTGTCAGGCGCAATTGCAGGGAGTTGCCCAAAATACTCATAGATACCAAATTAAAAACTGGGACGTCCTTATCTTTGTGCCAACAGGAGCTGCGGGCAGTTAAGTTTAGGGACAAAAAAGATGTCTACATGCTGACCACCACGCATGAGGACAGATCTGTGGCAGTCACTGTTCGTGGCAGGACAGGGGCACTGAGAAAGCCAGTCTGCATCAGGGACTATAATAAAAACATTGGGGGAGTTGATCTGCGTGATCAACTAATGCAGCCATACCTCGTAATGAGAAAGTGTAGGGCATGGTATAAAAAAGTTGCCATCTATATGATAGAGGCTGCTGTACATAATTCATTTTTAATTTTCAAACTGGCAAACGCCAATCAAAAATGTAGCTTTTTACAATATCAGCTACAACTTATTTCCTTATTTTTATTTCCAGGTGTGTCAGAAATCATTCCAGCAAGACCCAGGGTAGTACATTTTATTTATAAAATCCCCCCAACTCCCCAAAAGAAAAAAAACACAGAAGCACTGCAGTGTTTGCTACAGAAAGGGAACACGGACAGACACCACCACTTACTGTCCTGATTGCCCTTCCAAACCTGGCCTCTGCCTTGGTGACTGTTTCAAGGAATACCATTCAGGCACAATGCAGTAGTGCTGTAAAGGTTCTTTTATCATTTGGCCACTGTTTCCCCCTGGAATATCTTGTTTTTTATTTTTCCAAAACACATCCCTCCTTAGATCTAACACTGTCAAAATTTATCTCTGATAATGGAAACACACATGTTCCCTACTGGGCCTAGTAGCTCCCCCAAACCCTGACAAACCTATGCATATGGGACATTGCCATACTCAGACGATTGTAACTCACCACTAATGTAAAGCACTTAAAAAATCTGCAAATATCATCTGATTGAAATCCAGAGCAACACTAAAATATAAATGTGAAAATATGGTGTTTCTCTGCCTTACTGCAGATTTTGGGAGGGATTGGTGATAGAGTTGCAGCGTAAAAATTGATAAGATGCAAATAGAATGAAAGCCAGGGTTGTCTACTCTTCTACAACATACACTTTTGGGGGTAAAATTAATTGCAACATTGCCAAACAGACCGAAATGAGACAAGGCACCAGCTGTAAAAATGGCATGTCTGTGAAAGGAAACTCACATGTTCCAACTGGGCTCAGTAGCTCCCCCAAACCCCAACAAACCTATGCATATGGGGCACTGCCATAATTAGAAGAAGGAGCCGAACACTAATCAATGCAGTTTATAAAATCTTCACCTATTCTGTGCTGAAATTCACATCAACACTGAAGTCTAAGTATGAAAAACTGTTTGTTTTTTTGTTTTTTTGATAAACTCAAGGTTTACGAGGGATTGGTGGTAAAATGGTTGTGTATATAATTTGAAAACACACCTAAAACGAAAGCCAGGGGTGTCTACTTTCCAAAAATATACACTTTTGGGGGGAAATCTTAAAAAAAGAGCACTGTTACACAGCCCAAATGAGAAATGGCACCAGTAACGCAAGCTGTGAAGATTCAAAGTGTGAACCTGGAAACGTGCATGTTCCAGTTTGGCCCCCGCAGCTCCCCCAAACCATGAGAAAGCTATGCATATGGGGTATTGCCGTACTCAGAAGAAGGAGACGAACACTAATCAATGCAGTTTATAAAATCTTCACCTATTCTGTGCTTGAAATTCACATCAACATTGAAGTCAGTGTGAAAAACGCTGTTTTTTTTTACTTACATCAAGTTTACGAGTGATTGGTGGTAAAATGGCTGCATAAAAAATTTGAAAACATATATAAAATGAAAGCCTGGGGTGTCTACTTTCCAAAAATATACACTTTTGGGGGGAAATCTAAGAGTGGAGCATTGTTACACAGCCCCAAATGAGACATGGCACCAGTGATGCAAGCTGTGAAAATTCAAAGTGTGAAACTGGAAACGCACATGTTCCAATTTGGGCCCCGTAGCTCCCCCAAACATTGAGAGACAAACCTATGCATATGGGGTATTGCTGTACTCAAAAGAAGGAGCTGAACACTAAACAATGCATTTTTAAAATTCTTCACCTATCATGTGCTTGATATCAACAGTAATATTGAAATGTAAGTGTGAAAACTGCAAAAAAACAAAATATTACCACAATTTTGAAAAATATTTCTGGAAAAATAGCTGCATAAAAAAACGTCAAAACTCTCCTGATTATTTACCTTATGTTGTGTAGTTTTCAGAAACATATACCTTTGTGGGACATTTTTGGTTCTGGCACCGTCAACTAAGCTATGATGCTCACGTGCCAATTGTTGAAAAATTACAAGTTGGAAATAATGGCAGCCATCTTGTAATATTTACCTTGTAAATGTGAGGAAGGGATTGAAATACTAGGCATATGGGGTACTCTTATATTCAGGAGAAGCAAATGAATATATTTAGGAGTATTTTTTTGTCATAAACTAATTGTATGCAAATCCTGACAGGAAAATATAAGAAAAAAGTTGTTGTTTTTTTTGTTTTTATTTTTTTGCTCTTTTTTTCTATTTTAATCAAATTAAATGATGAGGTATTCATATAATTGTGGTATCAAAAGAAAGCCCTACTTGTGTTTAAAAAAACAGTATATAATTTGTGTGGGTGTACAAAGGGAATTAAAGAGAAAATATGGTTGAACAAAGACATAGTCAAAAAAGTCAAAATCTAACTCAGATTTTCCCGGTCCTTAAGGGGTTAAGGGCCACTGACCTCACACAGCTGCTGCCAACCAGTATGATAAGAATGTCATTGAGGGCAAGACCCTACCTGTGTCTTATTAATATTTAATTAGAGCCCAGAAGTCCAACACATTGAAAAACCTGTGCAAGCATCTGCTATTCAAACTTGCTCCTGATTGACCATGTGTATACAGGGACTGGGGGGGTGGGGCAGCACTGAGGCAGCCCCAGGTTTCTCTCCAGAGTCCAATATATTCTACAAAAAATATAAAAACTATAAAAACAATTTATTGCAATAACAAAATAAAAACAAAAACAGCTGCAACACTCAGACACAAAGTGACTCTGTGTGGTAGTTGAAGTCCCAGTACCAGATATAGCTAAACCTCTTTAGTTCCAGATGGTTTCCCCTTTGTTAAAGGCACACACATTGGAAGCTCAACCAGAGTATCTGCTCCAGAGAGATCACAGATCTCAAAAGCATTACAAAGCATAGTTTGTACTTAAGGTGTTAAAATGCCCAATTCAATCAATGGAAATCTGGTATTTGAATTTGACGGCTTTGTAACCTATGGTATTTTGTTCCCTCTGTGGTGCCCTCTTCTTTGATTGCCTGTTTTGCCCCAGGGGCACTATTTCTACGCTCAGTTGGTGCATACAGAATTTGTAATCAGTGGCACAACCCCTAATTCCCATTGCCTGAATTGGGCCTTTTAACCCCTTAGGTGCTTACTGTGCTTTGCAACACAGAAATCTATGATCTCTCTGATGCAGAGAAATCTCAGATCTCCAACGTGTTGCAAAGCATAGTTTGTACTTAAGGGGTTAAAATGCCCAATTCAATCAATGGGAATCTGGCATCTGAGGGCTAAAATAACTATTTAACACCTACCCAATGGTCATTTTGTTCCCTATGGTGTCCTCCTCTTTGATTTCAAACTTATACCCTGCAGAGAAGGGGCACTTTTCTACAATTATCAGTATTGGTGAAGGACACCCTAGTGATTGACTAACCTTATCACAGCATAAATAAATAGTATCTTAGTCAAGTCAGAATCACGTATTTGTGCTGTTGATAAGGTTGGTCAGTCATTAGGGGGCCCCAATTCATCAATACTGATAAAGAGAAAAGTGATAATCTTTGATCAGTGGAATACATTGTGAGAGGGGGTATATTCCTTTTATACAACTTCTTGTTTAATTCTCCAGTTTTATTCAATTTGATGACTAAAGGTTATGTTTTATAAACTTTTCTTCTCCCAACAATCCCACTAAGGGAGATAAAAATTGAAGAATAGCTGAGTGCTTGGTATAGCAGCAGGGAATGAGGGTTCTCGCTTTACTCATAACTGTGCGTCTGTATTATATTATATTA
This sequence comes from Rhinophrynus dorsalis, assembly GCA_037306005.1. Classification (NCBI taxonomy): domain Eukaryota; kingdom Metazoa; phylum Chordata; class Amphibia; order Anura; family Rhinophrynidae; genus Rhinophrynus; species Rhinophrynus dorsalis. The sequence continues at coordinate 178,075,089 of CM074724.1, read as the reverse complement.
TAGCAATAACATATGTCTGGTCAGTCCATCCTATTATATGTGTAACCTAATAGCAGTGACGTGTCTGGTCAGACCAGTCCATCATGCAATATAAAAGTAAATTTACTAATTGCTGTAACATCATGTATGTTGTTCTAAACACATACTAGGAATGATTGACTCAACAAGCCCCCCCCCCGATAGCATTGTGGGGCTCAGTACCCCCACAGTATAATCATCTGACAGAGGTTGTTTGTGATATATCATGTTTGGTTTTTGTACTGTATATGTGAATTTAAAACAGACTTATAGAAAATGATGCAAAATTAGTGATTACCCGCACCTAGAATACCCCAAGGAGTTTGGTTCGACATACCTGCTTCCATATTTTGACTATATATATTGTGATGTTTTTGTGAAAAAAAGCTAAAGAAACTTGAACATTTTATGTAGCTAAAAAGTGGTTTTCTTTTTTAAGATGTCATAATGTATGCAGTTATCCACAGGCTTTAATACAGAAGTTGTGTGCTGTGTTTCTTGACTTGGATTTTGTGTGCTTTTAAAATGTATTCGCTAACAAGTTGGAACTGTTACTATATTGGATGCCGCTGAAAAAGCTTTGGAATGCTATGGAGTCAATGGTGTGTGAATGTAGGAATCTGCCAGTGCAGCTGTAGTGACATTAGCCTCCAGTGCCAGTGACTGCATTCCAGGGAATGCACTACATTGTGTGATCTATCTATTACAGGCCATTGGACACCCTCCACTATTGTTAGGACTTTAATGCCAACAGTAACCTTAATCTGGCTGCTGCCCCATAGCATGCACAGGAACATGGTGTAAACTTAATGGGCACATGAACAGGTCAGGTTTTCAGGATATCCCTGCTTAATCACAGCAAGTCTCCTTGATTTATCAACCCGTGCTTAAGTTTGGACATCCTTACAACCTGACCTCTTGTCTCCTGGGGGCTGAGGTTGAGTTGATACTCTAGTTCAGTGGTTCACAAACCATGCCCTCAGGTACCACGAAAGGGCCAGGACTGGAGAATTTGAATTTCCCTGTTAATACACACATAAGTCAGTCAAAGGCTCAGTCTGTTAAGTAACTCTCCTGTGCACAAGCAGGGAAATCCTAAAGACATGGACTGTTAGTAAGTCCTGAGGGCAAGGTCTGAGAAACACTGGTACAGTTTATATACTTTTTGGGCAAGTTTAATTAAGATTTTATTTTTGTGTAGGTTATAGGTTAAAGGTAATTCAATGCCAGGCTGATCTGATGAGTGAGCCCAAGAAGAAACTAAATGGGTATCAGTATAAGGAGAGAAGCTGAAAGTAAAAAGACAGCAGAAGTCTTAAGTAAAGTTCCCAAAATTGCCTCTTATATTGGTAGTCAGAGGAGTTCAGCTGAGAAAGCAGAGAAATAGGTAACCAGTGCTGATGAAGTTGTAGTCGAGCATGAAAGAGATGAAGATGCTGAAATGCATGACCTACCTGGTCCATCTATGTCAGTGCCTACCACAGAGGAATGCAGCAGTGAAGTGATAGCAGCTGAGGATGTGATGATATTACACTTGAAAATTATAATGACCCAGCTAAATGGATTATTAATGAATCAACACGAGACTATAGCAATGCACAGTGTAATGAAAACTACAAATGTAGACTTCAGTAACTCAAAACGAGTATATGCTGATTGGTAAAAATCAGATACTGTTCTTTAGAACTTTTTAAAAGAAAGCTTAAAAAGGTGACACAGCAGCAAGAGAATAGTTAACATATTCAGAAAATAAAGGCAGTGTATTTTGTGTGCCTTGTTTGGTTTTTGGTGACAAATCAAATTCTTTTTCAACTGGATTCAACTACTGGAAAAATGGTGGTATGCGTTTTGAACAGCATGAAGGTTCTCATTACCACCAATCTTGTCTTTGAAATCACGAGGAACTGCAAAGGGCCGAGTTGACAGTCATCTGTTGCAATAGCTGGAAGAACAGAGGCATTACTGGTGAAATGTTTTAAGAAGAGTTTGTGTTGCAGTGAAGTATCTCGCAATTCGTGGATTGCCATTCAGAGGTGATGGCGAGAAGTTTGGAAGCTTAAAAAATGGCAATTATCTTGGGTTACTGAAGGTTATTGCAATTTTTGATCCATTTCTTACAGATCACATCAAGTCATATGGAAAAGCAGGAAGTGGACATATCTCCTCTCTCTCCAGTACAGTCTGTGAGGAATTCAACTAATGAGTGATAAGTCAACGACCAAAATTGTGGATGAAGTCAAAAAAGCAAAATATTTTGGCTTAAGCATTGATTCTTCACGAGATCTTTCACATGTTGACCAGTTAACGTTTATTGTAAAATATGTCAAAGGTGATGGTATAGCAATGGAGAGATTTTTGGGTTTTATGCCCAATGCAAGACATAAATCCAAAAACCTAACAGATGCTGTACTGAGCACTTTAGAAAAGCATGAACTTGACATTAAACACTGTTGTGGACAACCTTATGACAATGCTGCCAATATGTCTGGGCAATACACAGGAGTTCAAGCAAGAATAAAGCAATTGAATCCTTTAGCTCAGTATGTCCCATGTGCAGCTCACACACTAAATCTTGTGAGATCTTGTGCTGCTGAGTGCTGTAAAGAATCTTCATCCTTTTATGATACATTGCAGTTGCTGTATAACTTTTTTACAGGACCTACTTGTTGGTGGGAAGTACTATTATATTGTATGGAACCTGGTACACATGTTAAAAATCTGTCACAAACACATTGGTCTGCAAGACATGATGCATGTCAAGCTCTATGTGAAAGCTGGAATGACATATTAAAAGCACTTAAACAAATAAGTGATGACAAAGAGGAGAAAGAAATTACATGAAAAGCAGCAAAAAATATTTTTGACTTTATTAACCTCCTGAAAACTGCATTAATGACAGCATGTGGGGAACCATATGTCAGCATTTCCAAGCTGTAAGAGTGAAGCTCCAACGTGTGGAAACAGTAACTCAAGTGTACAAATCTCTTAAAGGTTTAATAACTAGCATAAAAGATAATTTTGATCATTATGACCAGCTTGCTAAATCCCTTTCAGGACTTGATGACTGAGTATGCCCATATCAGAAAGAGAAAGCCCAACACAAAATATGATGTGAATAAGGAAATTCATGTCCATCAAACAGGGCGAGATCACGATTTCAATTTCATTTTATGTAGTACTGGATAGACTACATGAAGAATTAGCCAGGCGAAGTGTACATTTATTAAGCATACCTGAAATTACATCATGTGCTGCCAACTTGCTGGTACAGTTTAAGGATGACTTGGAAGATTGTTTTACGGATGAATGTATCCATCTGCATGAGCAACTAAAGGTGTTGGTGGAGAATCCAACCATCCCATTCTCTCTAGTACAACTATGTAAGCTACTAGGCGAGAAAGACCTGCAGGATATTTAGGTTAATGTTTCCATTGTTCTTAGAATGTTCCTTTCAAGTCCAGCTACAAATTGTTCTGAAAAGAGGTAATTTTCAACACTGAGGAGGGGATTGTTTAAATGAACTTTCCCTTCTAGCAGTTGAAGAAGGAGAACTCTTCAGTGATATGGATTGTGAGGATCTCATTAATGCTTTTGCAGACCAAAAATGCAGAAGGAAGTCTTTACATTAAATACACTGCTTTTATTTGAAGAGATTCTCTGAGAATAACGGACATATGTGTATCACTAGTAATAAATGTGAACAAATATTGTTTTGGTTATTTAAATGTTATTTATATTACATGTTATTTAGGTTAAAAGATGAAATTTACTCACCAATATTTGTTTTTCCTCTGTGTCCTTCCACGGCACACTATGACAATTGGCTCCGCCTCCCAGCTGGTAGGACCAACCAAAATTCTATAAAGTGTCTGAGAAGCCTCCCTTAGTTATACTTTTATACAAGCTGTAAAAGAGAAGATGGTTAGGCTGAGGTGACATTATGACTTTAGTCATCCACCCATTAAAAACTATAGCAATAAAAGGTATCTAGTTGGAACGATACATGTACCAAATACAACCGGGGGGGGGGTTTGCCGTGGAAGGACACAGAGGAAAAACAAATATCGGTGAGTAAATTTCACCTTTTCCTCTGTGTCCTGATCCACGGCATACTATGGGACTTACCAGAGCAGTACCCAGTGAGTTTAGGGAGGGTTCCTGAAGAGGCTGTTAAGTTGATATGGCTGCCTCCAGCACCTCTCTGCTGAATTTGGCATCTGCAGATGCTTGGATATCCAGTCTGTAATATTTCACAAAGGTTGAGACAGAGGACCAGGTCGCAGCCTTACAGATCTCTTCAGGAGAAGCTTCTGCTTTCTGTGCCCAAGAGGTAGAGATGGCCCTAGTTGAATGGGCTTTTATCTTCAAAGGAGGTTGCTTGTCCGCAGATTCGTAAGCGAGGATAATACAACTCTTTATCCAGGGCTCAAAATTTCCACTCGCCACTAGCCAATGGCGAGTGAAAATTTAGCCCTGGTGAGTAGAAATTCAGCCCTGGTGGGTATGTTTTGGCTTGCAGTGGCGAGTAACTTTTCAGGTATGGCTAGTAGCAAAGGACTTCAAATTATAAGCCCTGCTTTATCCATCGGGAAATTGAGGATTTTGATGCTGCGCAGCCTTTGAATTTCCCGAAATGATGGACAAATAAACAATCTGTTTTCCGAATAATTTGGTTATGTTTCAGATATATTTGAAGACAGCGTACCAGATCCAGATTATGGAGGCGCTTCTCCAGTTCCCCCGTTGGGTTCGGGCAAGTGCAATCTCCTGATTTAAATGGAACTGAGAAATAACCTTAGAGCGGAATGTAGGATTGGGACGCAGGACTACTTTGTCTTGATAAAAAAACAGGCAAGGGGCAGTAGCCATTAGGGCCTGGAGTGCAAAGATTACTGCTGTAAGAAGCACTGTTTTTAGTGTAAGGTGCTTCATGGAAATGGACTCCAATGGTTCAAAAAAGGGGTGGGAAGAGAGCTGCTGTAGAACTAAGTTAAGGTCCCAGGAGGGAACAGTGTCTCGTATGGTGGGCTTTATTTTACATATTGCGGTCATGTACTTCTTTATTAGAAAATTATCAGCATATGAGGTAGCGAGGACCGCTGAAAGGGCTGAGAGCTGGACCTTTAATGATGCTGGACGTAGACCCTTCTGGAAGCCCGATTGCAAAAAATCCAGGATTCGGGGTGCAGAAATGGACTGTCTACTCAGACCCTGAGAGGTAACACCAGTGATGGAACGTGGTCTAGATCCTGTAATTTATCTTGGTATTAGAGGGCCGTCAGCTCTGCAAAATTGTATTGATGACTGAATCAGAAAGACCTTGAAGAGCTAAAGATTCCCGCTCAGCCTCCACGCCCTGAGCTGGAAGGCGGCTGGATTGGGGTGTAGGACTGGTCCCTGATTAAGCAGGTTCGGGATGTCTGGAAGAGGAATCAGAGGACAGACGGATGGTTGCAGGAGATCTGCATACCATAACTTTCTCATCCAATTTGGAGCTATTAGGATGACATTGGCCTTGTCCATTCTTATTTTTCTTATGACCTCTTAAGAGAGGAGTGGGGTGAAAAGATGTAAGCCAGTGTGAATATCCAAGGTATGCTCAGAGCATCCTGTCCTGCTGACTGTTCTTCTGCCCACCTGGATAGGTACAGTTGACACTGTGTTCTAAGCCGTGGCCATGAGGTCCACTGATGGAGATCCCAGGGTCTGTGTTACGGATAGAAACACTTGTCTGTTGAGGCTCCACTCTCCTGGGTGCAGCTTTTTCCGGCTGAGAAAGTCTGCCTGGATGTTCAGGTGCCCTGATAGGTGAGAGGCTGATAAGGCTGACAGATGTTTCTCTGCCCAAAGCAGCATCTTTCCTGCTAGACTGTTGAGCTGAAGACTTTTTGTGCCCCCTTGATTTTGGAGGTACTGTACTGCAGTGACATTGTCTGATCTTATTAATACTGCCTGTCCTGCCAATTCTTGTTGGAAGTGCAACAGTGTCTTCCAAATCGCTAACAGCTCTAGAATGTTTATGTGAGATCTGGACTCCTGGCTTGACCATATGCCCTGCACCGACCTCTGGTTCCAGATCCCTCCCCATCCTTGGCGACTGGCGTCTGTGGTGAGAATCTGTCTGGATGGTTCTGTTAACTGGCGACCCAGTGCCAGGTTCTTTTTCTGAGTCCACCAGGATAATTCCTTTCTGGTGGCAGTCAATATTGGAAATTGTTTGTATAGGTTTGATGGTTCCTTCTTGTAGAACTGAAGAAAGTTGTGCTGCATCTGCCAGGTATGGGTTCTGGCCCATGGCAGTATCTGATGTGCTGAGGAAAGATGGCTGAGGAAAGATGGCCGAGGAGTTTGGAGAAGGACTTCGCAGCCTGGGACCGTCTTGTGAGAAACAGAGTCACCTGTTCCCGAATTCGGTTTTGGCGTTCTAAAGACAGGGTTGCTTTTTTGCGACTGGTATCCAACACAACCCCTACGAATAGAAGCTGAGGTGATGGATGAAGCACGCTCTTGTCCTCGTTGATTAACCAGCCTAGATCTTGAAGCTTTTGTCTGCAAATGACTGTGTGTTGTACTGCAGTGTGGTATGAGGGCCCTATAAGCAAGATGTCGTCTAGGTATGGCACAATCTCGATTTGATGTTGGCTTCTTAATTCGGCCATGACGACAGCCAGGAGCTTGGTGAAGACTCGCGGTGCCGTGGCCAGGCCAAATGGAAGTGTGCAGAACTGATAATGCCTTTTGAAGATGTGGAACCTGAGATACTGACGATGAGATGGTCTGATCAGTATGTGATAGAAGGCGTCTTTCAGATCTATGCGGGAGAGAACGTCCTGTGGCTGAATCATCTTTATTGCTGACAGAACAGATTCCATCTTGAAGTGTTTTACATGGAGAAATTGGTTGAGATCTTTTAGGTCAGAAGGCTTTATAACAGAGAAAACAACTGAATAAAAGCCCCGGAATTTCTGAGTCATTGGGACTTCTTCTATCACTCTGTTGAAGAGGAGGGACTGAAGAACTTGTCTTATCTGATGAACCTTGTGTTTGTTCCTGATTTGAGATGTTTGGAATCTTGGAATCGGAGGAGCAGTCTGAAATTCGAGGACATATCCTTCCCTTACAATTTCCATCGTCCAGCTGTCTGGTTGTATAGACATCCAGGACTGATGGAATTCCCCCAGCCGGCCCCCTACTGGAGATAAGGGAAGGGGACATCTGGCTTCATTGGTGGAACTGGGCCTTCCTTTGGATTTCCTTATGGATACCTCCTCTAGGAGGCTAAAGGCCACCTCGCTTCCGCTGATCATATCCTCTACCGGGCCTATATCTCTTTGCATCGCGAAAGGACTGGCGTCGAGATGTACTGGCTCTTATTGGGGATCCCCTGTTTCTTCTGTCTTGCGGCAGAAAAGGGCTTTTTCCTACTGAGGATTTTTTAATAATGTCTTCAAGCTGGTCTCTGAACAACTTTGATCCTTCAAAGGGTAGGGAGATCAGCCTGTTCTTGGAAGCATGATCCGCGTCCCATGATCTAATCCATAAGGCCCTGCGTGCAGTAACTGACAAGGCAGAAGATTTTGCAAGAAGCCTGATGTTATCCAGCGACGCGTCACAGGAATAGTTCACTGCTTCCTTAATCATGACCAGCTCTTTTAGGAATCAAGATCTAGATACGGATAACTCAAGTTTCTCCTCAACTTCTGATATCCAAGTGCGCAGAGTACGGAAAATTGATGCCATGGCTGTTGCGGTCTTTACATTTTGGCCAATGGAAGTAAATTGCTTACGCAGTGCTGTATCAGCTCTCTTATCCATGGAGTCCTGTAGTGTTGTACTGTCTTCCAAGAGTAAGGTTGTCCTTCTTGCTGTCTATGCGATAGCTGCGTCAACCTTAGGTGGCGTAGTCCAGTTAGCTGTATCTTCTTCTGTGAAGGGATACATTCTCTGGAAGCGCTGAGGTGGAACATCTTTTGTCACCCTGTTTCCATTCCCTCTGAATTGTGTGTTGGATGAAGTTATGTACAGGAATAACTGTGCATGCTTTCTTATATCCAATAAAGGCTGTATCCATAACATTAAGGTCTTTTTGAATTTCAGTAAGGCCTAATGATTTCCTCATTGCCTTAACAAGAGGATCTACTTTATCAGCAGAAAAGCTTCCAGCCTCCTCCAAGATCTCACCTTCTTCCGCGGAGGATCCAGCGGACTAATTCAAGAATACTTTCTTCTTCATACTCCTGCATACGGGATGGACCTTCTTCTGGGTCTGAGACTCAGGGCCTTTTCCTAGCGGCGACCTGCATAGTAGTGAAGGTCTCCTGCATGGAGACCTTCATCCAATTTAAAAATTCCTGAAACTGAGCAGGGACTTCACTTCCAGAGGCACGCTTTAAACAATCAGGGCATAATTTTGAAGTCTCAGAAAGGGGGAGTTTTTGATCGCAGCCTGTGCAGCACTTAGTTTTTGCTACAACCTTGTCATCCTTAGGAGGCTCTGTAGCCTTCTTTTTATCCCCTTTAGATTCCTTGGTGTCAGACATCATTTAAATATACAATGTAAATGTAATGCAAATAGGACAACAATAGGAGATAGCCTAGGCAGCTTAATACATTCAATGAATACTCTTTCTACATATGTAAAGGTCATTCACAAGCATAATATATGTGAAACAAGCATGTTACTCACGATCCTCCTGGAGACCCATCAGTCTGCTGGTTTTAAATATATCCTCTGCTTCCTGTTGGAGAGGGCGCCAGAAAACTTCCTGCGTTCCACACGTGGAACGCACACGTCACGTCTGGTTGCCCACCATTCGCTGATCTCGGCGGTGTTCCGGACAAGGAAGGGCACAGCAGAAATAAAGGAGGGACTGAGTCGGCACGCCGCCAGTCTAGTTCCCTGCAAGGTCTCCTGGATCGCGGCTTCCTGCCATGGCACGCTGCGGGGCAGAGGAAGCAGGTATGCGGGCCACGTTGATGCAAGCCCCATGGGTTTTGTAGGCATTTCTGGAAGAGGGGAAGAGAGAGAGGCAATGCCTCCACCCCCCAGCTTGGGTAGGACCAAAATAACTACCAAAGGGAGGATTCTCAGACACTTTATAGAATTTTGGTTGGTCCTACCAGCTGGGTGGTGGAGCCAATTGCCATAGTATGCAGTGGATCAGGACACAAAGGAAATTATATTTGTTACATGTTATAAACAGACTACATAACACAGCTGAGCTGACATATTGTCTGTATACGATCAAGAGTTTGGTATTTGTTGTACCTAAAAAATAAATGTGTTGGAAGTTTTTATTTCAATTGATGGTTTGGCTTGTTTTTCAACTGCCACTTCATTTATTTAGTGAGTCACCACCTGAGCCTCTACTATTCTTACTTGAACAGATGTCTTTAGAACCTACTGTAATTCTTACTTTAAAGGAATAGTAATACTTTGTTTTATCTTTATTTTATTTTGTAGGCATTAAAAAAAACCTGAAGAACGATATAAGTCTTATCTTTCAAACCTTTATGGTTTGAGAGATATTCACAAGCAAAGTTTCCCCCTGCCGCCCCTTTTACCTAGGTGTAAGCCATCTCTTCTCAGATGTGGAATCTGGTTGTAAGACCGACAGATAACAGAAGGGGACAATCTTCTTCCAGTGAGAACAATGAAAGCAATGCCCCCCTTGACAAGTTTTTCAGGTTTTTCCCTTATCTTAATTGAAGATTGTCCCTCTCTGCAGTCTACCTGGGCACCTCCCTTCTGATCTGGCTGAACAGTGTTACATTAGTAAAAGGGGAGGGAGGGGAATACTTTGTCATTGAACTACAACTCTGACAGAACTGAAATAACACTCTCCAAAGTCCAAATATGATGATTAATTAGAGCTGCTTTTATTACTATTTATTACTATCCCTTTAAGTAGCAATGAGGAAGAAGAGCAGGTAACAGGACACTTCAAGACATGGAGATTTGATTCTAGTGGATACGCAAGTGTGTGAGGGATTGCCAGTATCATGCTGTGTACCACGAAGTGTCTAAAAAAAAAATAAAAAATAAAAAATGCTCGCGCTCAAACACAATCACATTAAAAGATATACACATAGCTGAGTAAAAGAATTTACAACAGTACATAATAATATAACTGTGTGCGTGCCACATTAGTTGGTGCTGTGTGAATCACTGACTAATAATACTTGCTGTAGAATGCCTCTACTTTCTGCTACAATAGACTAAGAAATCATGTAACACTCATATATACTGTAGCTGTAAGTGATCTGTTATACAATTTAGAACTCACTGCTTGATGTATCAGTATTGATTTGATCTTTGGTACTGGTACCTTCCGATTACTTGGGTCTTAAAAAATGGGAAATAAAGGGCAGGTTACATATTTAATAAAGGTGATTTATATATAATTATTTATATATAATTTTTTCCTCTAACTCTAGGGAAAATTGCCACAGTACTGTGAAGAATAAAAAAAATAAAAAATGGGCATGAACACAAATGGGTGTGGTTAATGGAGGGGTGCGGCTAAGTGAGGGGAGTGGTTGGGGCGGGGCAAAGGTGGGGGTAGGGGCGCCGGAGGGTGTTGTGCCTAGGGGCAGCAGGGATGTAAATCTGGCCCTGAGAACAGCCTTGCCCTTGTGAAAAACAGGGAAAGGCAACTTGCAAGACAAAGCTTGCAACTCTGAGCACAGAGACTACAGCCAGAAGAAAAGCCATCTTCCACATCAGAAAAGGTAGAGGAATGGTATAGCAAGGCACTCAAAGGGAGGCCACTGCAAAACACCCAAAATCAAGGTCCCTTTGGGGAGTGGGAGCCCTGTAGGCAGGTGTGACGAAATGGTTGTCACCCAGAGAAAGAAATGTGTCTGTTTTCAGTGATTGCCATTGTCTTAACGTGTTCCCATTCTTGAAACCTTAATGTCCCCTGTGTGTGCATGCATTAGAGAGGGTTGTCCAGTTACCAGCAGTGAATGGGTTAGTTAGTGTGTAGGATGTACAAAGGAATGGTGCCATGCAGTCTAGCTAAACCCAGAGATTGTGCTATGAGATAACCAGTGTTGGTTAGATGGAGGGGGGATGTGCATCTTCCCCCCTCACATTAGGCTAAGCAGAGAGAGACCTGGTAGATGGGAACTATGACAACACATCCTGTAGGGGGTGGGTAGAGAGAACCTGGGAGAGAGAAAGTGAGAGAGAAAGTGAGAGAGAGAGGGAGAGTTGCAGAATGTAGGGCCAGGAGAAAGGGCCTCTCCATAATGGTGGGAGGCCTAGGGTCCCTGGGCATCCTAAAGCAGCACTGCAGAAACTGGGACTGGCGAGTGCCCTCACCAGAAGAGTTAGAGTGAGCGGGCACTGTAGTGCCAGGTCCCATTTTCAGTTGTGGGCTGTAAGTCAAGGAAGCTTCAGACACAGAGAGAGAGTACCCTGATGTTCCTACCACAAGGATCTTAGGATGTCTTCCCCATCTCCTCTGCCAGGACTAAAAGATACAAGGAACCTTCATGTGCTCCAGCAGCATGTGTAGTGGGCAGGATGCCTACTCTTGCCTCTAGTGGGACTATGAATAAGCTCCAGCATTAAGCTAAAGTGGACTGTGAGTATTATTTGTAACCCCTGGCAAGTTATGCAACTAAGAAGAGAACAGCAGAAGTGCTTAGTTTTTATGTTTTACCCCTGTTTGTTTGCCTGTAATTGTTGTCCTATGTTTTGTGCTGTGACCTCTCTAATAAATGCAATTTATTATCTTTTTGTCTGGCTGGATAAATCTCTTAACCCTCGGCCTACCAATATGTAACCCCTGTACCCCCCGTCACAGCAGGGAAAACATGAACAACCCCCCTGAAAGAATTCCTTGATATCCACCAAGATGACAATGAGTCTCTGGAAAAATACAGAGGCGAAGTCTAAACCTTCAAGGAACTAAGACCGTGTCCTTTGTTCACACCGTCCTGCAAAAAGGACAGGATTATCGGAAAGTCAAATTCCTGTTAAGACAGATCCCTGTCAATACACCAAGAATGAAAAATGGACCATATCATTTGGTAGGCCTTAGAAGAAAAAGGCTTCCTAGCCTGGATCACAGTGGACATAACCAAACGGGCGAAACCGTTCCTCAACAGTCATGCCGTCAAAGCCAACCTCTCCATGCCGTCCTACCAGAGGTACCCCTGAAGATAGAGATCCTGTCTGAGTGGCAGTGGAAACGGATCCTGAACGGAGAGGAAAACCAGCTCTGGGAACCATACCCTCCTGGTCCAAAAGGGGGCCATCATGATGACTGCCGGTCCGTTTATCTGAATCTTCTGAAGCACCCTGGGGATGGGAGGCATTGCCAGACGAAACACCATGGAATTGACATGGCGTCCATGGCAAAGGCCAGATGATCCTCCCAACAGTGGAACATTCTTGTTGTACCTGCTGGCCATCAGGTCTATCTGACGAAGACCCCACTGCTACACCATTCAGGTTGAAGACATCTTGATGGTGCTCCCACTCTCCTGGATCCACCGCTTGGTGACCAAGTCCACCCCCTGCATGACAAAGATCCATTCCTGGATCACAAACTGTTTCCCTTGCTCTATGTTGGTTTTTGTTCAACCAGAAGTGCAGATCCTGTCTGTCCTCCGGAGCAAGGGAGACCCTCAGATTCCAGAGATCGGGTTCCCGTGCCAAGAGAGGATGGTGAATCTCTGAAGCTCCCTGGTGTGGGCCATAGAGTATGGAACTGCCTCCATGGTGGACATCATGCGACCCACAAGAATCAGAGGGCCACTCCAGAGCTTGGGACACTAGATGCATGACCTGCTGAATGGATTCCTCCATCAGAAGAACCTTCCCTTGACTGGTATTGAACATGAGTCTGAGGAAAACCAAGTCACAACAGGGGACCAGATCAGACTTTTCCATGTTGAGACTCCCTCTGTGGTGGAGGAGAATATGAGCACAGTCCTGGACATACTGGTCCAGGATTTCCCTTGATGGTGCCTTCAGCAGAAGTCATTCATGTAGGGAGTCACCTGAATCCCCCCAGGCATGAATAAAGACAATCAGGACCCCCAGAGCTCTGGCAAACACCCGAGAAGCAGATGTAAGCACAAAAGGCAGAGTGGTGAACTGGAAGTTATCTGGTAAACAAGCAAAGCTGAGGTACTTCTGACTGTCCGGATTAATAGGGACATGTAAGCAGGTATCCTGCAGATCCAGAAATACATGGAATTCTCCCAGGCACACAGCTGCAATGACAGACCACAGAGACTCCATCTTGAAGCGAGCAGTCTCCTTGACTGCTGCATACCTCTTGGACACCTGGAACAAGTTTGAATAAAAACCTTAACTTCACTCTTGGGGAGGAACTGGAACAAGAACTCCTTTGTCCAGGAGAGCTTGAACCGCTTTGTTGAAAAGTCACAACTTTTCCTGGCCCAGGGGAAACCTGGACTGGAAGAATCTGTAGGGAGGAAGGTACTTGGATGCTACCTTGTACCCTTCCGAAATAATTTTCAAAACACACTGGTCCACAATGGACTCTGCAAATGTATTTGAAAAATGGTGCAGTCACCCACCCACAGGCAACTAAAGAGCAGAATTCTGCGAGTCATGTGGAGGCAAGACTTGCCAGACTTTGGTTTGGCAGCTGCATGTTTTGAGTGTCACTGCTGTCTGGGCTTGGTGGAGGGGTGAGGTGTGCCAGCCAGAGACACTCTTGGATTCGTCCTTTGAGCCTATGTTTGGCGGGGACAAAAAAAGACGCTGTTTCTTCGCCATGTTAGGGCATTTGAAGACCTGAGGTAACAGGGTGCTCTTGTCCCCGGTAGCCTCACTGATGATCTGTTTCAGTGCAGGTGCAAAAAGATTGGCCCTTGAAAGGGAGAGAAATCAGTAACTTCTTAGATGAGAGAAATGGCAGAGGTCTTAGATGACCATTTGACTGCATCAAAAAGAGCATCAGTGACATATGTCTGAGACTCAGACATGATGGCTAAGAGGGCTATAAGATCCTCCTTACGGCTGCCATCTCTGACAGCCTCAATAAGTTGTTTACCCCAGATAACAATAGCTCTGGTGACCCAAGCAGAGATCAGAATAGGCCGCAAAGCAGCTCCAATGGCAGCAAAGTTAGACTTGAGAATAGCTTCAAGGTTCCTATCGGTCACGTCCTTAAGAGCCATAGCATCTGCCAAGGGCAGAGCTGAAGACTTACAGAGCCTGGATATTGGGGGAATCAATGGTGGGAGGAGAAGCCCACTGTGCCAAAGCTGCCTCAGAGTAGGTGTACAGCTTAGAAAATCTCTTAGAAAGAGAAAGCAGCCTATTCAGTCGTCTTCCACTAATCCAAGATAACTTAGTCCAGAGTTGCACTGGGTGGAAATGCTGTTGAAGATTTCTTACATCTTTGAAAGCTGTCAGAAGACGACTGAATTATACCAGGGGTGCTAGTGACTGAAGAGTCGTTAAAACAGCCTTAAAGGGATAGTGATACTTTAATATTACTAATCCCCATAGTGAAGCTCTTTAAAAAATAACTAAATTGCTCCCAGGTTCAACTCTCAAACCTTTAATTCCCCCCTCCCCCTTCCCTGAAGTCAGTATTGTACTGACTGCAGGGATATCTGGTTTTATTTTTCATCAGGCGGCTCTGCAGAAGAGCCCGATCGAGTTAGTAAAAAAAAATTATTTCACTGAAAAGGTCTTCTACGTGTGCATGCAAACCAAGCACATGTAGAAGACCGTTTCAGTGAAATAATTCTTTCACTAACGTGACCTCGGCTCAGCTGCAGAGCTGCAAGCCTGTCGAATGACAGACTTCCCCTGCAGTCAGTACAACGCTGACTTCAGGGAAGGGGGGGGGGACTTTGCTTATGGTTTTCTCTCAAACCATAAAGGTTTGAGAGATGAACCTGGAGGCAACTGACTTATTTTTTAAATAGCTACACTATGGGGATTAGTAATATTAAAGTATCACTATCCCTTTAATGAGACACTCGCAGAGGGAGTAGGGTCAGCCTCTAAGGGATCATTAAAGGTGAAGGTAGAATCCCCTTCTTCATACCACCTCCCTCCATATCACCATCAAAACATTTTCTTCAGAGGATTCAATGAGTGCAGGTAATACCTGGGGCCTTAGAGGCCACAAACCTGAAGGTAGTAGGGGCTTCTGTGAATGGAGGACCTCCTAGAGGAGAAAGGAAATTTTGCTATAAAAAGGTCTTTAAGCCTTTCACCCAGACTGGCTCTTGCTCAAGGCCGGAGGGCCCCAGAGGTGTAGTGGGGGCCACACAGGTCCTGAGTATTCTCTAAGGAGCACCATTTAGCATGAGGAGCAATAACCAAGGGGGAAGGGGTCAAAGACTCCCCCCAGTGTGCTTTGCCTTACGTCTAGCCCGATGGTCATTTGGATCCGACATCCTAAAAGGAGTAGCATCGATCCTATACAATTAGTCACTAAAACGTGTGTAACGACAAAGTCATGTGCAGTAAAGACTGCTGCTCGTGCTGCAGTTATGTGCAGTAGAGACTGCCCGCGCCATGGCTGATACAGAGCTGGACGCTCCGAAGAAGCGTCCAGCTCTGTATCAGCCGCAGCGCGGGCAGTCTCTACTGTGCATTACTGCCCCGCGACCGGCTGGCAGTGGCACTGTGGCCCGTGTAATGAGCTCTTCAACTAGTACAATATAGAAAAACCAAATACTATGTCCCAGAGTAATAATTCACCTTAGAACGCCACAAAAAGGTACTTATTTGGCAGGGAAAGTTAGTCTAAGAAGAAGAGCAAGGAAAAGGTCACCTCTGCGTATGATAAGCAAGCAGACTAAAATGGCATCTGTAAAAACCATCAGCCAATCGTAAGGAAGCCCAGGAAACAGGTATTCTGGGAATTGTGGTTTGCCTCATCTTGCAATCACTGGACCCCAGGGGCCCCCGAGACACTGGGGATGTGAACAGGATCGTTGGGCATGAGGAGACAAGAAGAATGAAACCTCTCTCAAATCTGTATGACAAACAGTTGCAGAGATATGTCTCAGAACACTCTGTCCCAAAGATGACAATGGAGCAAGTGCGGCCAAGCGAGAAGCGTGCCTTAAGGGCGCCATGCATTCAAATTTAATAAAAGTGACCAAAAACACCCAGATACCCAAGGGAACATGTGGGGGTAGTAAAAATGCATGACCCAGAGGAGAAAACCCAGGAAAAAGCCCTTAAACCTAGTTAAAACCAGCAGGGAAGGTGTTAACTACCCAAATTGCAGCCATCCAAGCTCCAAAAACCCAGGGACTAAACTGAATAAAATACCCAAACATGAGTGCAGGAGTTCTGGACTACAATGTGAACCCTGTATGGAATGGAACAAGTGGGACAAGTGGACCATGGCACTAAAAGGATTACTCACCAATCTTCAACTTCTGTCTTCAGGTTACCATTATGAAGGACCAGAGCCTCATAGAAACCCAGGTAGGAGAGAGAAACTAGGGCTGCAAGAGTCTCTCCACAGGGCTGCAAAGGTCCACAACAGCTCCTGCATGCTGTACAATCCTCCAGGGGAAGCCAGGAATAGTAACCCACCTAATGGGGGAATTGAGAGACCCCATATCTAAGAATAAAATAATGAAGTAAATTTAAAAGCAGAAAATTTCCTAGCCTTCACTCTGCCCTGGAACATGTCAAACTGGGTGGGCGGGCTAGGGTAACCTGATAAGGAGAAGGGAAGGCTCCACCTCCACAACCTTTTCTTTGTAATGTTCCAGCCTACTAGGAAGGATGTCTCTTCCCCATGTATGTCATATTGGACGATAGAGAAAAAGACGACTCCTGTGAGTATGAACCTGACATTCGGTCACAGGAGAACCAAGCATGGTCCCTTGACAGGGTGGGAGACCTGTAAGCTATATGGACTAAGAGAAAAGGATTTAACAGGTAAGACTAAAATCCTCTTTTCTCTGTCGTTCAATATAGCTTACAGGTAACTTTGGGATGTACCAACATTGAGTTTCCCAGAGGTGGGAATGAAGGCAAGGACCAAACATAGGTCCCCAAACTCACCAGAGTTTACATGAACTAATCAGATTATAGGATAGCCCTTATAAGAAAAAGTGTCAATGGACACTAAACTGGAGTGTAACACACCAGGAACTGTAATAGCACACAGAACTAGAGCCAACCGGGCTCAACAGTTAATGATTACTGAAAAGTAAGGAGGAAAATCCTAGACAGGCAAGGCTGCTTCCAGGACATTCCTACCAAGGATGACGTCAGCCGACGCCAGGACATCAACACGGTAGTGTTTAGAGAAAGTGTGTACAGACGACCAAGTGGCCGCCTTATACAATTGATCAGCAGAAACCTGATTTTTATAGGCCCAAGAGGTCCAATAGACCTGGTGGAATGATTCGTAATACCAAATGGAACAGGCTAGGCTTCTTCCTGATTTCATAGGCCTTACGAAAGGCAGACTTGATCCAAGAGTCTATAGTAACCTTGGATGCAGGTTTACTGGCCCTGGGACCCTCAGGAATGACAGAGCGCATCAGACTGGTGAACAGAATCAGAGCGGTGCACACAGCACTTAATGTAGCACACCACGTCCAACAAGTGGAGATCCCTCTCCTTGTCAGAAGTAGGGTCAGGACAAAAGGAAGGCACTGCAATCTCCTGATTGATGTGGAACTCAGAGACCACCTTCGGAAGAAACTCCTGAGAAGTGCGAAGATCCGCCTTGCCCATGTGTAAAACCCAAAAGGCTAGCTTAAAGCACAAATCGTGCAGGTCGGTTACTCTGTGAACAGAGACAAACGCCAAGAGGAAAGCCATTTTCCAGTCAGAAGACGAAGAGGAATAGTAGCTAAATACTCAAAAGGAGGGTGCTGCAAGACACCCAGCACCAAGTTAAGATCCCACTGAGGAGCGGGGCTCTAAAAACAGGGAGAATATGAGAAACGCCTTGGAAGAAAACCATGACGTTCAGAAGGATGGCAATGCTCTTCTGTAAAAAGACAGAGCGCAGAAGTTTGAACCTTGAAGGAACTCAGCCTGAGGCCTTTGTCCACACCATCCTGTAAAAAGGACAGGACAGTAGGAAGGTCGAAGTCCTGTGAGGACAGATTCCTGTCCACACACTAAGAATGGAAAATAGAACACATTCTGTGATATGCCTTAGAGGACACAGGCTTCCGAGCATGAAACATAGTAGCTACGACCGCTGAAGAAAAACCCTTTCTTCCTCAATATTGAGGATTCAACTGCCATGCCATCAAACCTAGGCGTTCCACATCCTCCTTCCACAGATAACCCTGTAGAAGATCTGGTCTGCGGGGAAGCCGAAAGGGTTCAGCAACGTATAGGTCCCGAAGCTCTGGAAACCAGGGTTGCCAAGGCCAGTATGGAGCAATCAGAATGACTGGAGTTCCCTCCAGTCGCAGTTTCCTCAACACCCTGGGAAGCAGGGGAATAGGAGGAAAGAGATAAGCCAGAGGAAACTGCCACAGAATCGACATGGCATCCTCTGCAAGAGCCAGAGGATCCCTCCCTCGGGAGCAGAATGATGGCACCTTCCTGTTGTGTCTGGTCACCATCAGATCGACACAGGGAAGTCTTTTCTGAACAATGAGGTTGAACATCTCCTGGTGAAGTTCCCACTCTACCCTGTCTACCATGTGCCAACTTAAGAAATCGGCTAGAACGTTGTCCACTCCAGGAATATGAACTGCGGATAAGGCAGGAACATTTTCTTCTGTCCAAGTTAAGATGGCCTTGACCTCCAACCAAGCTGAGAGACTTCTGGTTCCACCTTGCTTGTTGATGAATGCCACAGCTGTGGCGTTGTCATACTGGATGCGAACTGGACAGCTGTCTAGATGAAAGGAACAGTATCTGAGGGCATGAAATTTCGCCCGAAGTTCCAGAACATTGATGGGTAGGAGAGATTCCTCCGCTGACCACCGACCTTGGTTATTTCAGGTGACCTAGAATCGCTCCCCAGCCAGACAGGCTGGCATCTGTCATCACAGTGGTCCAGAAGGGTATCAGGAAGGGCCTGCCCTTCGTCAGATTAGAGAGGTCTAGCCACCAAGAGACACTCCGCTCGACATGAAGAGGTAGAGAAACCAACATTCTCAGTAGATCCTTGTTGCCCTTGCAGACGAACCTCTGAAGTTCTTCCGTGTGAGCCATCGCAAACAGTACCACCTCTATTGTGGAGATCAACTTCCCCACTACAGACGTCAACTTCTTGGCAGGAATTGGATCACAAGCCAGTACTGAGGACACCTTGCGGGTCATCTGGTGGGCTACGTCATCCATAAGAAACACCATGCCCTTCAGGGTGTCGAATAGGAGACCCAGAAAGACCAATCTCTGAGATGGAGTCAGGTCTGACTTGTCCATGTTCAGGATCCATCCATGATGGGTTACAGTGTAGATATAATCATGGATCTGTTGATGAAAGAGTTCTGGAGATGAAGAGAAGGCCCAGGAAAACCATCTTCTGGGAGGGATCAAGGTCCAACTTGTCCAGGTTGTCAATCCACCCGTGACTGGATAGTATCTGAATGCAGGCTTGAGCCTGCTGGTGAAGGAGGTCTGGAGATGAGGCCTTCAGAAAAAGGCCGTCCATGTATGGAGCAACTTTGATGCCATCTCGATGGAGAGTAGAGACTAAAGCTCCCAGAACTCGACTGAAGACTTGAGGAGCGGTGGTCAGGCCGAATGGAAGGGCAGAAAACTTAAAGTGACCCCTGTTGCAGGCAAATTGGAGATACTGTTGGCTCTCTGGATGAATGGAGAACTGCAAATACGCATCTAGAAGATCCAGAAATGCTAGGTACTCCCCAGGAGATGCAGCCGCAATCACTGGTCTCAAGGACACCTGATGATAGTGAGATCTGACCACAAATTGGTTGATATCCTTCAGATTCAGAATAGGACGACAACCTAAGCCTTTCCTGGCAAAGAGGTTGGAATAGAACCCCAACCTGTCTCCAGAAAAGGGACCGACCCCAAGACCCAGTTGTCTAGAAGGGCTTGGATAGCACCCTCGAACAGGCGACACTTTCCTGCACCCAGAGGAGAGTGAAATGAAGGTGCTGGGAGGTGGAAGAGAGGTAAAAGGAATCTTGTAACTTTCCACCACCACCTGAAAAACCCATGGGTCCACCACAGATTTTTCACAGATTGAAAGGTAGTGGCTCATGCGCCCTCCCACCCGAGGGTGGGGACTCGGAACTGGCAATCATGCCGAAGGAGGTTTGGAAGCCTTGGGCTTGTAGGAGGACCTGTGGACCACTAGAAGCAGAGTACCTTCACCTCCAGTGGCTCTGCTGATGAGATCTTTAAGCTCAGGCCCAAATGGGGAAGAACCTTGAAAAGGCAATGATAATAGAGCTTTATTTATTTATTTTTTTGATGTGTTATCGGCAGACCAGATCTTGAGCCAAAGAGCCCGTCTGGTAACCACAGAAATAGAAGCAGCCCTGGCAATCATATGAAATGTGACAAACAGAGCATCAGAGACATAACATTGCGCTTCAGCAATGTTGGCGACAAGTCTCAGCAGATCAGAAGTAGAAACCCCTTGGTGAATACCCAAGGTAAGCTGTGCAGTCCAGATGGCCACTGCCCTATTCACCCACGCAGCTGCCAACACCGGGCAGAACTAGCCGAAGTGAAAAATAGCCTTGACAGAAGTCTCAAGCTTTTTGTCAGTCCACTGCTTCATAGCAGAAGCATCTGCTACAGGCAAGGCAGTAGATATGGACAACCTGGACACAGGGGCATCCACCTTGGGTGGATGTAGCCATAGAGCTAACACTGCTTCAGAAATAGACAAAGCTTAGTAATTTTCTTAGAGACAGATGGCTTTCTATCTGGAAACTTCCACTTTTCAGAGACCAGACGGTCAAGGGTGGGATTAGGTGGGAAACATGTATAAGGGCGCTGCGGCTCCTGAAACACATCTGAAGGGGTCCAAAGAGGTCTCCTATACCAAGAGAATATTCAGGGTGGCCAATGCAGTCCTGACTAGGCCATCAGCAGAGGGGACAGGATCAGCTTCAAAGGGATCCCCAAGAAAAAAAACTGAGAGGAAAGTACTGCAGAACAGCTTTCATCATCATAATTCACCAAAAGGTTCTCATCAGAGGAATCCGATAAATCAGGGACACTCTGCGGTTTAGGCAGGGAAGACCTGATGTAAGCAAGGGCTTGACATGAGTGAAAGACCCCCTGTAAGGTGGATGGAAGGAGTTGTAAGGTAGGCCGGAGATCCCAGTATTAGCCTTAAACTCTTGCATCCATACTGGTTCTAATGCATGGCTGGAGGTCCCTGCAGGAGATTCAGGGACAGCAGCGCATGTTGGGCAAACATAACCTGAGAACTTTCTAGGTAACCCTTCATGACATAAGGAGCAATGATCAATGGGAGACACAGGCACCCCAGATTCCTTAGTCTTAGGTCCAACCCCAGTCTCTAGTGGAATAGACATTCTTACAGAAATCAACTGGTCAAAAGTGCACTAATCACCCAAAAACAGTGTTTAAAAGTGATTAAATAGCACAGAAAAGATTATAAACTTATCTGGCAATGAAAGGGTTAAGGAGCTGAGGAGAGAAGGAGAGTCCAGGCCCTGCATAGGATACGCATTCGCAGAAAGGCACAAAATGGCTGCCGTGACAGGAGCCAATCAGAAACGAGCGCACAAAGAAAGCACTCATGGGAAGTGTAGTTTTTCTGTAAAAAGTACCCCAACAGTGCTCAAAGCCCCCCAGCATGTTCAGAACGTTGACCGGATGACTGAGCAAGGGCAGACAAGTAAAATGAGCCATCTCTGACGTCGCTGTGATAAGCGGTTGCAGATATATGCCCCAAACTGTACAGTCCCATTGTGAATGGAGCAATGCGTCTTTACGGTAAAAAGCGCGCCTTAAAGTACATAACTTCACCAAAAACTGAATGAAAATAAAATTCAAGTTAAAAACATACTAGAACATGTAGTTAAACAATATAAACACCAAACCCAGTAGGGAAAGTGTCCTCAACCCCCACAACATGCCAAACCAGCAGTGAAAATGTTAATTTACCACAAAAACTTGCTCCAAACACCCAGACATACAGATAGACCCAATGAGTGCTAGAGTATGCAATAAGAATTCAGTAACAAAGACCCCTGTGCGGAGGGGTTCCATGGGATATGTGGACCTCAGCACTCAAAGGGTTGCTCACCTTTTTTGCAGGACGTCTTTCTTCAGATTACCATATTATCAAGAAGAAGCCTCGGTGGACAACTCCTGAGGAAAGAACTTGCAGCCAAGATTTTCCCCTCTGGGCTTCGGTCCACAAATAAGCACCGGGTAAACTGAGCTATCCACATATGGGTGATGGGAATTGTCAGTGATGGTAATCCGCCTAATGGTGGTATTCCATATCTAGCAGAAAATAATAGAAATCTAAAACTAAACAGAACTGTTCTCTTGCCTTGTTGCTTGCAACAAGGAACAAAACTTACTGAAGCTGAAACAGGAAGCTGTAGCTAAGGTTAGAGGGTAGGCTCCACCCCTGCACTCACTTCTCAGTATTGTTCCTGCCTACTTAAAGGGGCAGAGCACCTACCCAAAGTTACCAGTAACCTGTATTGGACGACAGAGAAAAAGGTATACTGCTTCTTAGGCCTTTGAAAGACATCAGAAGCATCCTTAGATTCCCTCAGAAATCGGAGAAGTGTTCACGGTATTAAGGACTGCCCTGATGAGGCCCTCAGTAGAGGGTTCTGGGTCAGCTTCAAAGGGGTCCCCAAAGAATTGGGAACAAATATCCTCAGAACATTCTCCCTCATCTGAATCCACCAACAATTCCTCCTCAGAGAAATCTGACACATCAAGTACACCTTGTGGTTTAGGCACTGAGGACCTGGAAGACCCCCTGTAATTGGGTTGGAAGAAGTTGCAAGGTAGTCTAACTCTTGCATCCAAGGTGACTACAACATGGCTGGAGGGTCGTGGCGGGGAGGCAGAGGCCACAGAGCATGAAGGGCATAAAAGACTTGAGTACTCTCTAGGAAGCCCTGATTGACATGAGAAGCAATGAGCAACGGGGGTCACAGACACCCCAGTATACTTAGTCTTAGGTCTAGCCCCAAGTGACATCTGATAGTATTAGGAAAAAAGAGGATTTTAGTCTTACCTGTTAAATCCTTTTCTCTTAGTCCATACAGGTTACTGGTAACTCTGGGGAGGCATCCGCCCCTTTAAGTAGGCAGGAACATTCTCTAAATGTATGCAGGGGGGTGGAGCCTTCCTTCCCTCCCAGGCTGCAGCCCAGCCAGCTATCTCCAGAATTGTTTGAGCCAGTAACTACTGACTAGATAGTAGAAGGGAAGAAGACTCCTGTGAGCATGCCCCGAAGGACTCCCACATACTGCCACAGGAGAACCAAGCATGGTCCCTTGACAGGGTGGGAGACCAGTAACCTGTATGGACTAAGAGAAAAGGATTTAACAGGTAAGACTAAAATCCTCTTTTCTATGTCGTCCAATACAGGTTACTGGTAAGTCTGGAATGTCCAACCATTGAGTTTCCCAGAGGCGGGAAGAAGACAAGGACCAGGTGCAAGGCCCCCAAAGTCACCAGAATCTCTATGAACCAACCGGTCAGAGAGTCCAACAAAACTGAAGTGTGAATGGACACCAAACGGGTAAAAACACCACAAGAACAGTGACACAGCACGTGAAACTAGAGCCAATAGAGCCAACAAGGCTCAACAGTAAAGGAAGCACCAAGGAGAAGATCCTAGACAGGCAAGACTGCCTCCAGGACCTTCCCCCCCAAAGCTGGCATCAGTCGAAGCCAGCACATCAATATGGTGGTGCATCGAAAAGGAGTGCACAGAGGACCAAGTGGCCGCCCTGTACAACTGATCGGCAGAAGCCTGATTCTTATAGGTCCAAGAGGCCCCAATGGACCTGGTGGAATGAGCTGCGACCCGAAAGTGAACATGCTCATTCCTCAACACGCAGAATTTACGAATGGTGGACTTGATCCAGGATGCAATAGGACCCTCTGGAATGACGAACAGAGCGTCATACTTCCTGACAGATTCACTGCAATGGACGTAAAACTTGGTACAACACGTCACAACCAACAAGTGGAGATCTCTCTCCTTGTCAGAGGAGGGATTAGGACAGAAAGAGAACACCCCAATCTCCTGATTGCCGTGAAACTCGGAGACCACCTTAGGCAACAACTCCGTAGAGGTGCGAAGCACCACCTCATCCTTATGAAACACCAGATAAGGAGGTTTACAGGATAGAGCTTGCAACTCGGAGAACAGATACAATCACCAGAAGAAAGGCCATTTTCCACATCAAGAGACTTAGAGGAATAGTAGCCAAAGACTCAAAGGGAGGACGTTGAAGAACTCCCAAGACCAAATCAAGGTCCCACTGAGGAGCTGGGCTCCGAAAGGCAGGACAGACATGAGCAACAGAAGACCCAGGAAGAAGTTGCTGGGATGGGACAAGATCCAACTCGTCCAAGTTGAAATCCAACCGTGACTGGTGAGGACTTGAATGCAGGTATGAAGAAGGTCCACAGAGGAGGCTTTCAGAAGCAAGTCGTCCATATAAGGAGTCAATCTGATGCCGTCCCGATAGAGAACGGATATCAAGGTCCCCAGAACTCGTTGGAGGCGTCATCGTCAGACCAATGGAAGAGCTGAGAACTGAAAATGACCCCCTGTCGCAGGCAAACCCAATGAGTGCGGGAGTGCGCAATGACAAGCCCAGCAAAGGGGCACTGTGGGACAAGTGGACCTGCAGCACTCAAAGGGTAGCTCACCTTTCCTGCAGATCTTCTGTCTTCAGATTACCATGTAGTAAGAATTACCTCAGAGAGTAATCCATGGGGAATCACTTGTAACCAAGATTTTCCCCCTCAGGGCTTAAGGACCACCAAAAAGTACCTGGATACTGAGCTAGCCACATTGGAGGGCATTTGTCAGTCATGGTAATCCGCCTAATGGTGGTATTCCATAAAAAAAAATAAAATAAAAAAAAAAATAAAACTAAAGATGAATGTTCTCCACCTGGCGTTGTCGCACCAAAGGAACAAACAATTCTGGAGATAGCTGGCTGGGCTGCAGCCTGGGAGGGAAGGGAGGCTCCACCCCCCTGCATACATTTAGAGAATGTTCCTGCCTACTTAAAGGGGTGGATGCCTCCCCAGAGTTACCAGTAACCTGTATTGGACGACAGAGAAAAACAAATACTGTGTGTAAGATTAAATATTCACTCCAGAAATAGCTAAACAAACACTTAAATGGCAGGTGAAGGGTTAATCTGTTGAGGACAGAGGAAGAGTCCAAGCCCTGCGTAGGATACTCATGAAGGGAAGGAAACAAAATGGTGGCCGCTCAGGAGACAATCAGAAAATAGACCGCGAAACAGGTGCTCATGGGAAATGTAGTTTTCCTTCAAGTACCCTAGAAACAGTGACCAAAGCCACTTGAGCCTCCAAAACACTCAGAACTTAAACCGGGTGACCGGACAAGGGTAGACAAACAGAATGAGCAATCTCTGAACTCGGTACGTGGAGCAGTTGCAGAGATATGTCCCAAGTAATAAAAGTCCCATAGAAGTGAATGAAGCATGGCGCCTGTGCAGTAAAGCGTGCCTTTAAGGTGCAGAACTCAAAAAATGCAATTTAAGTAAAGTGTGTCCAAAAGTTAGAAAACACATATCACCCAAGCCCAAGAGGGAACGTGTCAAAACCCTGTAAGTGCTCAACATGGCAAACGAAGGGTTAATTTACCACAGAAACCCAAGTGCTACAGAGACCCAATGGACAAACAGATAATCCAATGAGTGCAGGAGTATGTAGTATAAACTCCAAATGAGACCCGTGTGCGGAAGGAAAGCTTGGGACAAGTGGACCTCAGCACTCAAAGGGTTGCTCACCTTTTTAGCAGGTCTTCTGTCTTCAGACTACAACTGTTAAAGAAGAAGCCTCCAGTGGGCTTCTCCTAGGGAAAAACATAGCACGCAAGATTTTCCACTCAGGGCTGGAAGGCCCACAACAGCACCTGTTAACTGAGCAGTCCACCACTGGGAAGTCAGTAATGCTAATCCACCTAACAGGGGATTTCTACACCACATATCTAACAGAAAACAATAAATATAACTAAAAACTAAGCATAACTGTTTTCTTGCCTTTCCTGCTCAAGGAACAAATCTAACTGGTTGAGGATTGGCTGGTGACCACCTAAGGAGAGAAGGAAGGCTCCACCCTGCAATTTTTTTGAAGAATTGTTCCTGCCTACTTAAAGGGGCGGGCGGCTTCCCAAAGTTACCTGTAAGAGAAAATGCTATATCAGTTTAATTGAAAGGCTGTATCTTCTGAAACGCTCTTCTGTTATGTAATTATCTTGTCAGACTGATGGACACAAAATACTCCAGTCTACCTACTTGGGTCCTAGGAATGCTTTAATATCTTTACTATTGATGATAAAGTTTTAATAGCCCATCAAGAGTCGCAAATGTAAATTAAACTATCCATTTCTAATCTCTTCTTTTTCAGAAGGAGAAATGGAATCTGTAAGTTGGTTGTCAGATATTTCCTCTACTTCTGAAAGTAAAGCTGAATCTCCTCTGTCTAATTAGGTTTGAAATTGAAATTTTGTCCAAGATCTTTAGAATGTGCAGCTTGGAACTACTCATTCACAGGGTGAGGCTAGACATCTGTGAAGCAGTAGTTTCCTTTGTTTTCTTATTACTTGAGTCACACTGTTTCTTAATGTAACAACTTGGTAACACATTACACAGCAAAGATGCTTTGTATTAATTACAAAATTATGATTATTGTAACGTTATAGACAAACATACTGGCATACAATACACTGAGTGACAGAATAGCCCAGCTTTTGGATGATGCCACTAAATAGCTGGAAACACAAAAGAGAATGAAAACTAGGTTGGACATGCACAGATGTCTTCCTAAAATGCCAAAACCTAGCATAACCCAACAGCTGTGTTCCTTGCACCAGGGGAAGCAGAGCTGGCAATACTGGTGGCAATCTGTGTAACCTCCTGAAGAAATGCAGCAGCTTAGGAAATCCAAATCCCCTCTCTCTTGCTCACACCATCTCCCTCTTGTGCTTTCTTCTACTGGCCTCTGGCATGCACACCCTCTCCCACTGTCAGATAACTACAGATTTTTGGTATGTATTTACTTTCATTTAGCAATGATATGGTCATCTACAGAAGAAACATCTAAAACCAGGAGACACTAGGTATTTTGGGCCTTAGCTTTGAATACAAATGTTTATTAGATTTTCTATTGCCTATCTTTATCTTTCTGTTCTATATTTCAAGACAAAAGTCACAAAAAGTATGTTGTCACTGCACAGAGGGATAGCAGCTATGGATAGGTGTGTGTGTATATATAGTTATACAACTAAATAAAAAAGGTGATTTAGCTTATTAACTAAAAAAAAAAAAAAAAAAAAAAATCTATGTTCGTCCTATCGTAAAATTGTGTTTGTCTCGATGCAAGGCAGTCTGCTCACCTGGTTTACTTTCCAGTGGAATTCTGCAGGTTTATAGCTCTTTTCATCTGATGGCTCCTGGCGAAGCAGTAAACCCAGTTTGCAGTTGTGTATATAGAGTGAATAGTGGTGACGGTTCATTTCTGTTACATAAAACAGGACATCATCATTTCACAAAAACCCTTCTTGAGATTGATATATAGATATGTATAATATGTATGGCAAACTATAAGATGCCTATAAAGCAATTTTGATTCAAAAAATAAAGTATCAAAATCATATTGCAACATAATGCTATCTGATTCTTGAAAATCAAATTAAGGCCTTAGACTTTGACCTAAAGCTACAAAATACATAAATAATTAGTCATAAAAATGTAAAAGTTTCTAAAGTAAAAAGAGAAATTAAAAACACAAGAAAGAGCGACAAATTTCACTTTGAGCTAAATTACACTGGATGGTTAGTGTTCTCACTGGTTTTATCGAACAGATTCCCATAAGTCTGTGGAGCAATCTGTAGATAAAACCGTTGATAAAACTATAAAGTGTGATGTAACCCTGGCCAATTATTAGTTACATTAGAATACATGGAAATGCTGTAGAACTTTTCTAAGTAAATAAAGCAATAAATGTGTCTTCATATTATTTATACTGTGTATTATCTATTAAAGTTGAGCTTTCACTTTAATTCAAGTTTGAATATTTGAAAACTGCATTAAAAATTGCCTATATGTCATGTTAGCCAGTGTATCTGCTTGCAGTGTGTCAGGGCCTAAAGTCAGGGCATCAAGTCAAACTAACAGAGTTAGACTGAGTTATAGATATCATTTATTGATATAGATATTCATTTATTGATTGCAAGCTGTCTTTTTGCTACTTGGAGTTTCTTCTCCTGTGGATTGTAACTTCCTCCTGTCTGTCTCCCAATACAGGTAATTATACTTATCTCTTCCTCCTGCCTCTGTCTGTCTAAACTCACACCTTCAACGCCCTGTCTCTCTCTCTGATGTGCAAATCTCCCTGACTGGAATCGGCTGTGTTGTATCATAGTACTCCCTATATAAAATTACTAGCTTGCAGTGTGTCAGGGCCTGAAGTCAGGGCATCAAGTCAAACTAATAGAGTTAGACCGAGTTGGACAGAGGCTGGACTGAGGACAGACCACCATCAACTAAAGAACTACAATTGCTGTATTCAAACCAAAGAAACATCTATTTTCACCAAGCTCTGACATTTGCATCTTCTATCAAACCTGCTGAACACCTGATGGAAAGAAACCAGAACTAACGGGACTGAATTCACAAACTGCACAATTAACCACTTAACCACTGATGGGAAAATAAAAAAACCTGATCCTTATTTCTCTCCCACTAATCACTACAACATCTACCGCTACTGATGAACAACAGATTGCTTCATTTAACCTTGAACTGACTCCTACTCTCACCACATACTTTACAGTCCTGCAACAGACTCTGCTCACCCTCCCTGGCACCTACACCCTCTGCACCTGGACTGACCCTTGCCAAGTCATCCAGTACTACCCTGGATTACAGACTGCTGCTCAAATTCTACTGCCCCTCCTGGATTACAGACTGCTGCTCAAATTCTACTGTCCCTCCTGGATTACAGACTGCTGCTCAAATTCTACTGCCCCATGCATTAACCCCATTATGGCCAAATTAACTTCTTGCCTTCTCATCACCTTCCTCACTTGCATAAGGCTCTCCTTCTCCTGTGTACACATTAAGAGTCACTCCATTCACACTGCACCCTCACTTCTTCCCTCACCACTTCTCCTTTACCCCTGCAAAAAAGCCCCACTGCTTCAAATCCCACTCCCACCTTATGTTCCTGTCCCTTCTACTCCTGCTTGCTGCAGGTGACATCTCACCTAACCCAGGCCCCTCTTCCATTTTCTCCTGTACCGCAAAACCCACCCACATACGCAACATCCACAATCTAATAGCCATACCTCGTCACCTAACCTCCCCCACCTTTTGTTTTGGTCTCTGGAACTCCCGCTGTGTGTGTAACAAACTGACTGCTGTTCACGATCTGTTCATTTCTCACTCCCTAAACCTCCTGGCAATCACAGAAACTTGGCTCACATCATCAGACACTGCCTCACTCTCACATGGAGGCCTTCAATTCACGCATACACCCAGGCCTGGAAACAGGCAAGGGGGTGGAGTAGGCATCCTTCTATCCCCTAACGATATATTTCAGGTAATCCCCACTGCTCCCTCTCTCTACTGCCCTACATTTGAAGTTCACGCACTTCGCCTTTTCTCTCCCTTCCCCTTGCGTGTTGCAGTCATATACAGGCCACCTGGCCCTACTACTCAATTCCTTGATCACTTCATCTCCTGGCTCCCTCACTTCATGTCCTCTGATGTCCCTACTCTCATCATGGGTGACTTCAACATCCCCATAGATAATCATAACACAGCCCCCCGCAATCAAACTCCTCTCCTTAACAACCTCCTTTGGCTTATCACAGTGGACCAGCTGCCCCACACACAGTGATGGTCACTACCTTGACTTGGTCTTCACTAACCTCTGCTCAGTCTCCAACTTCTCTAATATCCCCTTTCCCCTCTCCGACCACCACCTCCTCACCAGTAACCTAATCATACCATCCACACCGTAACCAAGAGCATGCGGAGAAATCTACATACTCTTGATCCGCAACAATTCTCCACATCCCTGCAACCTCTTCTCAACCCCATCCTCACACTTACTTGCCCAGAACAAACTACTGCTCTGTACAACAGCACTCTCACAACAGCCCTTGACACAGCAGCACCTGAAACTCCACGCCACCCACACACAACCCCACTACAACCCTGGCACACAAGACAAACGCGATACCTCCAGAGGTCCTCACGTACTGCCGAAAGGTACTGGAGGAAATCTCGCTCCACAGCAGACTTTATACACTACAAATTCATTCTCCGTTCATATAGGTCTGCCCTCTCCCTGGCCAAACAGTCATACTTTTCCTCTCTGATTTCTAATCTCTCCTCTAACCCGAAACGCCTTTTTACAACCTTCAAATCTCTTCTACACCCACCAACACAAACACCTTCCACTATCTTCTCTGCCAAAGATCTTGCCACCCACTTCAAGGACAAGATCGAATCTATCAGACATGACATATCATCACTCCCACCCCCACCCAGCCACACCAGCCCTGTCACCTCTCCCACATACACACTAAGCTCTTTCTCACCCGTCACAGAGGATGAAGTTTCCTATCTCCTCACTCAAATCCAACCACATGCCCTCTTGACCCAATCCCATCTCGGATCTCTCAAGAACTCTCCCCTCTACTAATTACAATCCTTACTCATGTATTCAACCTCTCCCTCTCAACCGGCACCTTCCCATCCTCTTTCAAACATGCACTCATCAAACCGATGCTAAAGAAACCCTCCCTGGACCCAAACTCACTGTCAAACTACCGACCAATTTCTCTGCTCCAGTTTGCCTCCAAGCTCCTTGAGCGTCTCGCATATTGACTAGATTCCTCTGCTCCATAGATTCCTCTGCTCCCACTCCCTGCTTGATCCCTTGCAATCTGGATTCTGCCCTCATCACTCCACCGAGACCGTCCTCACTAAGGTGGCCAATGACTTGCTCTCTGCCAAGTCAAAAGGCCACTACTCCATACTCATTCTCTTGGACCTGTCAGCCACCTCTGACACAGTAGATCACCCTCTCCTCCTCCATGCCCTCCACTGCCTAGGTATCTGTGACACTGCACTCTCCTGGTTTTCATCTTCTCTGCGCAACCGCTCCTTCAGCGTTTCCTACTCTGGCTCCACTTCTCCACCCATCCTGTTGGAGTGCCTCAAGGATCAGTCCTGGGACCCCTGCTCTTCTCAATCTACACCTCATCCCTCGGAAAACTAATCAACTCCCTTGGGTTTCACCATCATCTCTATGCTGATGACACTCAAATATATATTTCCTCCCCTGACCTCTCCCCTTCCCTCTTGTCCCCAGTGTCTGACTGTCTGTTCGCTGTGTCTTCCTCGATGTCCTCCCGTCAACTCAAGCTTAACCTTGGCAAAACCAAACTAATCATCTTCCCTTCCATCACAAGCAGCCTTACCCTAGCTATTACCCTCACCATCAACAACACTACCATCACACCGACCCCTACAGCTTGCTGTCTGAGGGTCACATTTGACTCTGCCCTATCCTTCATTCCTCATATCCAGTCACTCTCCAAATCATGCCGCCTCCAGCTCTGCAACATCTCTAGAATCCGACCCTTTCTTAAACATGACACTACCAAAATTCTAGTCCAAACACTCATCGTATCCCGTCTTGACTACTGTAACTCTTTACTAATTGGCCTTCCTCTCACCCGACTAACCCCACTACAGTCCATAATGCAAGACTAATCTACCTCACTCATTGCTTCTCTGACACCAAACCCCTCTGTCAATCCCTAACACTGGCTCCCATTAGCATACAGAATTAAATTCAGAATTCTGGTGCTTACTTATAGAGCCCTCACTAACACCGCACCACACTATATTTCATCTCATCTCCAAATACACTCCCTCTCGTCATCTTCGCTCTGCACATGACCTTCTTCTCTCCACAGCTCTTATCACATCCTCCCACTCCCGCCTACAGGACTTCTCCCGTGCCACACCTCAGCTCTGGAATTCCCTCCCCCGCCCAATCAGACTCTCCCTTCAGATCTTCAGACGCTCCCTGAAAACTCACCTATTCAGAGAAGCCTATCACCTGCCTCCATAAACAATATGACTAAGAATTACCCCTTGCCTTGACCACTGCACTCAACAGCACTTCTCACTCCCACCCACTGACTGGCAGGACAGGTGGCAGGAGGCACTTACATCCAATAGCACTTACTCCTTCTGTGTCATACCTACCTTCCTCTAGACTGTAAGCTCTCACGAGCAGGGTCCTCTGATCCTTCTGTTCTCCACATTTGATTGTACTATTTAATACCTCTGTATGTCTACTCCCTACTGTAAAGTGCTGCAGAATTTGTTGGCGCTTCATAAATAAAGATTAATAATAATAATTAGCCAAAAGATAAGCAAATGTAGTTCAGTAGATATTCGTACTTGTTACAATATACTTATGTATGCTAATTATGGTACCAGTGATATTTTATATGCTAATTAAGCCTTTGGAGTGACATGTCAAGTGCTAATGAAGGTTTCAATTAAGTTTCAAAGATTTAAATGAATCTTTGTGCAATATCAGGGCTCCTGTAGTGACTGTTTGCATAGAGTTTATTTTTCTCCCGACATGTAGATTGCCCACTCTTAGTCTTTACACTGTCGTATCGTTTGATTATTATAGGGTTGATTTGATATTTGGGTAGAAGGATTGTGTTTATATTATGTTATCTACCTGTAGCTAGATCGCAACGCATCTTACGGTTGTGGACCCTTTGGAATCTCCGTTGGTGCTGGGTGTGGTCATGCACAGTTGGATATCATTTATATTTAGACATTGTTGGGGAGGCGTTGGTTCCTTCCATAAAATACATCATTTTTATACACACTATCTGATTTTTATATTAGTGATTTGTCCTCATTGTGTGTGTCACTTCTCGATGGAAGTTGCAGTTTATCTATTAGGAATCCTTCTACGAACCCGAGGTGGATGGGCTGTAGAGATACATGCATGGATTCCTTCCATGATTGATTGTAATGTGTCCCATGGGTATGGCCCAAATTGTATCCATTGCTTGGGTTCGGTTGATGGCAATGTGTCCCATGGGTATGGCCCAAATTGGATTCATTGCTGGGGTCCGGTTAGATAGGACACAGTGAGGTGTCAATTCTATTATATATTAAGAGATTGTGTTGGAGTTAATTGGTCCCTTCCAATATACATTTCTCTTTCTTATTATGCAGCGGACATGTTACAATACAATTGTTTTTTGTGAAGGTATAATCTAGTGACCGCAGCGTGTCCCACGGTGGTGGTCCGAGGTGGACCTTTGTGTGGGTGGCGGTGGGGTCGGACATGTTCCCACACGGTGAACGATGGGGTTGAGTTGGTTTCTTTTGATGCACATCATATATATATATATATATTTTTTTTTTCTTTTTGTGTGTATCTAGGGAACTTTATGAGACAAATTGTGCCAATATTTGCGCTGAATGAATTAAAATGTACTATCACATTTATAATTAAGCTTTAATCTCTTTGGTGATTTTGAATGGATCTAGTTGATATAAATATATGGGTTTAAAGGAAGTGGGCTATACATGTTTTTCAAATGTATCGAAGATTGTTACATGTTCAATGTATCAAGTCAATAGAGCAAGCATGTGTTAATATTTAATTGGTTGATTTGAAAAACGATCTCCCAATTGTATCTGCTTCCTATTTGGGTTATCGGTATAAAATTTTGATTTAGTCAGCAGCAGACAAGCTTGTAGGTTGTATTTTACAAAGTGAATATTCCTCCAGAAGAAGGGACGTGTAGGTCACGAAACATGTTGAGGATCTAGGTTTTATGTTTTTTTATCAATAAACTTTATGTTTTATTTACTTTGCTGCTATTGTTTGGTGCCGTTCAATTTTGGATTGAAGTTGAAGAACCTGATGCACACCTGTGTGGTTATGTAGTGGGGGGAACCAGCATCCCGATTCCCCGCTGAGCTTTCTACCGGTTGCGGGAGATAACAGCCGGTGGGAGACTTTATGTGAGTAACATCTCTTTTTATATTTTGGATCTTGTGTACTGTTTCAATACAAACAGGACAGCTTTTCTCGTATCTTGTATTTTGAATATCAGGAAATGTTCAGATTCACTTTGCCCAGAAATAAAAGTGTGAATAGCTCCTAAACTAAACACCTGCTGGACATTTGGTTAACATGACATATAGGCAGTTTTTAATGCAGTTTTCAAAGATGTACATTTTAATTAAGGTGAAAGCTCCACTTTAAAAGAACCCCAAATCATGATACCTTCTAAGTATTGTTTTTGGATTTGAAGTCAAACCACAAATTTCTGTAACAAAATTTATTTCTGAATATTTTCAGCAAAGAGATCATAAACCATCAAATTTTACTTACAGGAAATATTTCAACAGTATTTAAAAACAGTTCTAGCCATAGTGTCTAATCTCAATATGACTGAACAATCTAAACCATTTTAAGTATGGCACCAAGCAAAAAGTCTCAACCATTTGTGTGCCAGAGATTTAGAGAAATTAGTCCTCCTGGGAGGCCAGATCCTATTTATGCAATGTTATGCATATGTTTAGGTGTAACAGTTTATAGCTAATGCCTGCATTATCTGCAAAAACCCCAGGTAACAGATGCGGTATCAAATGCACGTTGCATTTACTATATGGTAGGACTACCCTATACCCTAACCCCTCTTGGGGCTTAATTGTAAAAGGCTTCAATTGTTTTTTTTCCACTTTTCAGCCTCATCAACTAAAGGAACTGTAAACTTTATGAAAACATATATATTGTAGGGCTTTTACTGTAAAACAAGTGTACTCCCACTGCTGAAAGATGTATATTTCCAGAGTTACTACAGTTTACAACTGTGGTTTTTTGCATTAGCAGTGCCCTCTAGTAGTCAAATTCCATTTAGTTATTCTGTTACATTCTATTTCAGAGGAAAGCCAAAGTAAAAAAAAAGTTCTCCATAGCATCTGATCGAAACTGCTGGGTCATGATGTCAGTTAGAACGTTAATGATCTAAAAGCACAGTAAATTTACTTCCTGATTTGACCAGTTATAACTTTTCAATAAAACAACTGACAGCAGTGAAATGCTTTTGTTTTACTCAGCAAAAAAGCTCTATAAAATGTTTTCATTTAAAAAAAAGTTTACTGCTCCTTAAAAAAAAAGATTTCATGAACTTACACAAGTCCTAATTAACTGTACAGTTTCATACAATTTAGGGTGTTTTATATTTTCTTGACTGTATTGTAGTTGAAGAAAAACAGCCACAATCCAATACAAATCTCTTACTAACCAATTAAGAAAGACTTTTCATGCAAAAGATAGAAAGTCTAAAACAAAGAGGAGGGGTCTTTAGATAGCTGCTCAACAGAGTTATCTACAGGCAGGCTGAGAGTACAGCACTGCATTCAATACTTGGATAGTAATGCCTCACTATAAATGCATATGAAGGTATTCATTATACTTTTTTAAAGTGTTCTGTACCTTTCAAAATGTCCATACCAGTGTAGTTTTATTGTAATTATATTTAATTTCCGTCTTCCTCCCCTTTTTCAGAAGTCAATCTTCTTCACACAGATCTGAAAAGCTGGTCAATTGACTGGACGGATCGCAACAAGGGACAATATTGTCTATATGTACAAGGAATATTAGTATGTAATACTAATTACATACAAGGAGTATGTAATAGGAACTCCAAATGAGACCCCTGTACGGAGGGGAAGCACAAGGAATACCTTACCACCCTTGATAAAGGTGTACAGGGATTTTCTTATACTGACATAATATTACAATCTGTCTGGACCGGCCTTCAGATCTGAAGGAAGAAGAGTGATGTCAGGAAAAGGGGCAGGGGGCATTAAATTCTAATGAAATAACTGCACAGATATTTAAAAAAGTATAAGGAATAATCAGATATGCATTTGTGTTACTATTTCTTTAACAATCCATTCCCCTTAACAGTTTTATACAGTTAGGATGGTGAATTTCACTTCTTGGGTGCCCCAGCCCAGAGTTAGTCATTTGTAACGGCATCAGGTTAATATGACTTCTTGAACCACTTCACCAATAAGAGTTAATTTCTCCTGAAAAGTTAAGGTAAGAGACTATTCAATTGAAATGTGAATGCCTGTTGATCTTGCGCTCTCATGAAACAAACAAGTCTGTATTGTTACTTGGGTATAAAGGGTCTTCATGCTGCAGAAATACATTTAGAGCCATTAGCATAGTTTCGATTATACAGAAGTGTCAGGTTTGACAACTGATACGACAATAAAATAGGATTTTAGTCTCACCTGTTAAATCCTTTTCTCTTAGTCCATACAGATTGCCTACCCAATGTTACCAGTAATCAGCCCCTTTAAGTAGGCAGGAACAATTCTGAGAAGTGACTGCTGGGTGGAGCCTACCACCTCTCCTTAGCTTGCAGCTAGCCAATTACCTAACAGTAAGATTTGAAGACTAACTATTGACTAGTTAGAAGAAGTTAAAGGAAGACTCCTGTGAGCATGAACACAAAAGGACCCCCACATTCTGCCACAAGAGAGCCAAGCATGGTTCCTTGACAGGGTGGGAGAGACCAGTAACCTGTATGGACTAAGAGAAAAGGATTTAACAGGTAAGACTAAAACCCTCTTTTCTCTGTGTCGTCCAATAGAGGTTACTGGTAACTTTGGGATGTCCAACCATTAAGTTCCCCAGGGCTGGAAGAAAGGCAAGGGCCAGACGAAGGCCCCGCCAAAGCCACCAGAGCACCAATGAACCTACAGATCATGAATAGCACAATAACCACAAAGTATCAACAAACACCGAACAGGGTTAAACGTCTCCCAGTAACTGTTACACAGCACACTGAACTAGAGCCAACAGGGCTCAAAAAGTGAAAGAGTACTGAGAGACTAATGAGATCCTAGACAGGCAAGGCTGCCTCTAGGATCTTCCTGCCAAAACTGGCATCAGCCGATGCCAGCACGTCCACACGACAGTGTTTTGAAAAGGTATGCACAGACGACCAAGTGGCCGCCTTGCACAACTGATCAGCTGAGGCCTGATTTTTGTAGGCCCAAGATGCCCCTATAGACCTCGCAGAATGAGCCATGACCCTGAAGGGAACAGGCTTCTTACTAAGTTCGTAAGCCTTACAAATAGTGGACTTGATCCAAGAAGCAATGGTCACCTTGGAAGCAGGCTTCCCTGCCCTGAGACCCTCAGGAATGACAAAAAGAATGTCAGACTGCCATAAGGGCTCAGTGCAATGCACAAAGAACTTGAGACAATGTACAACATACAACAGATGAAGATCCTTCTCTTTGTCACAGTTCCCAGGAATAAATCAGGAGTCAGTACAGTAAAACAATTTTTATTGAATAAATATAAATGCAGCAAATCACAGAACAATGAATAGAGGTCCTTCTAGAGGCCAAAGACTATCAGAAATAGGAGCCTGCCAAAAGTTGGAACACTCTTTATGAGACAGGCACAAGCCTCTGAGAGTCTATATAACGGAGGCCCAGCAGGAATCCCAGTAAGAGACTAACTGACTCATGCCTACAGTCAGCAGGTAGATCTAGGGATCTCCCTAAAGGTGATACGGTAAGAGAGAAGTACTGACTCAAGCCTGCAGTCAGTAAGGAAATGGCCGTCTCCTGCCTCAGACACTAGAGTAATCCTGACTCACGCCTGCAGTCAAGGAGTAAGGTCTTAACCAGAGCCGTAGGTCTACACCAGATTGGGTGTCTACTACACAATGGAAGCAAGAAGAAGAATAATCAGACAGAGCCACAGGTCAGCAACAGATCGGATAGTCAGACAAGCCGGGTCATACACAGTACAGGTAGTCAGCCATAGCCACAGGTCTGCACCAGATTGGGAGTCCACTACACAATGGGAGCAGGCAAGAGTAATCAGACAGAACCACAGGTCAGCACCAGATTGGATGGTCAGACAAAGCCAGGTCATACACAGAGCCCAAACTAATCAGAACTGTTTGTACAACAACACAAGGGCAACAGAGTCTGGACTCAGTCTGCCCTTTAAACCCCTCCTCAGGAAGTAGGTAGGAGAAGCAGCTCAGAGGGAGGAAGTAGTTAGGAGGAGACTTTAGGAAGTAAACACATAAAATAGAGGCCTGTTGCATGCTGAAGCCTTGCGTCTGCAGGTGACACATCTAGCTCTGATGCTTCCAACCTCTGCCATATTCCTGCGTCAGTCTGTGCGGTGATGAACATCCTCTGACGCAGAGGCGTCATTTCGAGCATCACCTAAAGCAGCGGTGCTGGAACCAAGGTAAGCTGTGACAGTCAGAAGTAGGGTTAGGGCAAAAGAAAGGAACCACAGTCTCCTGATTAATGTGGAACTCTGACACTACCATCGGGAGAAACTCCTGTGAAGTGCGAAGCACAGCCTTGTCCTTGTGAAACACCAAAAAGGGTAGCCTACAAGACAGGTCATGCAGCTCCGCAACATGGTGAACAGAAACGATCGCCAGAAGAAATGCCATCTTCCACGTCAACAGACGTAGAGGAATAGTAGCCAATGACTCAAATGGAGGGTGCTGAAGGACTCCCAATACCAAGATGAGGCCCCACCGAGGAGCAGGATACTGAAACACAGGACGGGTATGAGTAACACCCTGGAAGAAAACCTTGACATCAGGAATGATAGCAAGGTGCCTCTGAAAGAAAACAGAGTGCACAAGTCTGAACCTTGAGAGAACTCAGACTGAGATCCTTATCCACACCATCCTGTAGGAAGGAAAGGACCGTAGGAAGAACAGGTCCCTATCAGTACGCCAAGATAGAAAAGTAGACCAAAAACACAATGGTAGGCCTTAGAGAAAACAGGCTTACGGGCGCTGAGCATTGTAGCCACCACACCAGAAGCAAATCCCTTCTTCAAAATTGAGGATTCAACCTCCATATCGTCAAAGCCAGATGATGAACGTCCTCCTTCCACAGGTAACCCTGTAGAAGAAGATCCGGACGGGAGGGGAGCTGAAGAGGTTCTGCCACTGAGAGATCCAGAAGCTCCGGAAACCAAGCCTGACGAGGCCAAAACAGAGCAATCAGAATGACTGGGCAGCACTCCAGTCTCAGTTTCCGTAGCACCCTGTGCAACAGGGGAATGGGAGGAAAGATGCATGTCAGAGGAAAGGTCCACAGGATCAACAAGGCATCCACAGCTAGAGCCATGGGATCCACCCAGTGAGAGCAGTGGAACCTTCCTGTTGTGTCTGGTCACCATCAGGTTGATGCATGGAAGACCCCACCACTGGACAATGATGTTGAACACCTCTTGGTGCAGTTCCCACTCTCCGCTGTCCATCCTGTGTCGATTGAGTAAGTTTGCCAGAACGTTGTGTACACCAGGAATATTAACTGCAGAAATGGTAGGAACATGCTCCTCTGCCCATGACAAAATAGCCTTGACCTCTAGCCAAGCTGTGAGACTTCTTTTGCCGCCTTGCTTGTTGATGTAGGCTACCGCTGTGCTATTGTCTGACTATACCCTGACTGGGCAATACCCCAGTTGTCGTGTCCAGTGTCACAGGGCATAAAATATTGCCCAAAGCTTCAAAACATTGATGGGAAGGAGAGATTCTTCCTGGGACCACCGGCCCTGAGCATTCAAGTGCCCCATCCGGAGAGGCTGGCAACCGTCGTCACGGTTGTCCAGAATGGCACCAGGAAGGGCCTGCCTTTCAGGAGATTGTTCATGTTGAGCCACCACCAGAGGCTCTGCTCCACGTGAAGATGGGGAGAGATAGGGACCTCTCCAGGAGATTCGGTTGACCCCTGCATGCCAGGATTAGAAACCTCTGAAGTTCCCTGGTATGAGCCACGGAAAACGGAACCGCATCTATGGTGGAAATGAACCTCCCCACCAGAGATGACAATGTCTTGGCAGGAACTAGATCCTGATTCAGGACAGCCTGGACCTTCAGTGCTATCTGATGAGCCACTCTGTCTGTGAGAAACACCATCCCTCTCTCAGTGTCGAAGAGGATGCCCAGAAAGACCATCCTCTGTGAAGGAACAAGATCCAACTTGTACAAATTGATGATCCACCCGTGACGGGACAGAGCATGAATGCAATCCTGTACCTGCTGATGAAGGAGTTCTGGAGAAGAGGCCTTCAGAAGGCGGTCGTCCATGTATGGAGTAAATCTGATGCCGCTCCGATGTAGGATGGAAATCAAGGCTCCCAGGACCCTGTTGAAGACTTGAGAAGCCGTGGTCAGGCCAAAGGGGAAGGCAGAAAACTGGAGATGCCCTCGGTCGCAGGCAAAGCAGATATATTGCCGACTGTCTGGATGAATGGTGATGTGTAAAATAGGCATACTGTAGATCCAGAGAGGCCAGAAATTCCCCAGGGGACATGGCAGCTTTAACAGTGCGCAGTGACTCCTGGCAGTATTGGGACCTGACCAGAAAGGAGTGGAGATCCTTCAAATCGAAAATGGGATGACAGCCCCCGTCCTTCTTGGAAACCACAAAGAGGCTGGAGTAAAACCCCAAGCCCCTTTCCTGAGGAGGAAGTGGTTCTAGTACTGCCTTGTCCAGAAGGGCCTGAATGGCCTCCTTGAAGTGGCGGCATTTTTCCTCGCCCAGAGGAGAGCAAGAGGAGAAGGTTCTGGAAGGAAGGTGAAAGGGATCCTGTACCCCGTGTAGGCACCACCTGCAAAACCCACGGGCCCGCCACAGAAGCCTCCCAAGCCGAGAAGTAGTGGCGTAGGTGGCCGCCTCCCTGCGGGTGGGGACCAGGGTACGGCGAGTCATGCAGAAGATGGTTTGGAAGCTTTGGGCTTAGCGGAGGACTTGGGCCTCCATTGCTGCTTAGGCTTGGATGAGGAGCACAGAGTCTGAGGGACTGCCTGGGTCTCCTGACGCGTTTCAGCCTGAAAGGGATGAAAAAAGCCAATTCCTTTTGACAGGCGCCTTCTTCCTCAGGACCACTGGCAGGTGTGTACTCTTCCCTCCAGTGGCTTCACTGTTCAGATCCTTAAGCTCAGGCCCAAACAGTGAGGTGCCCTGAAAGGGCAAAGACAGGAGAGCCCTCTTGAAGGCCGTGTCAGCAGACCAGATCTTTAGCTAAAGAGCACGTCTGGCCATCACAGACACAGTGGATGCCATGGCCACCATAAGCACCGCATCAAACAGGGCAGCAGAAACATAATGCTGAGCCTCAGAGATGTTGGTGAGAAGCCGCAACATGTCAGCAGTGGGAGCCCCCTGACGGACAGCTAAAGTGAGCTGTTCAGTCCAAACAGCCACAGCTCTGTTCACCCACGCTGCAGCAAATGCAGGGTATAGGGCAGAACCAGCCGTCACAAAAATAGCCTTGAGGGCAGTGTCAAGCTTGTCGTCAGTCCAGTCTTTCAGAGCAGACACATCAGCCACAGGCAAGGTAGTGGACTTAGAAAGCCTGGAAATAGGGGCGTCCACCTTGGGGGAATGAACCCAGTGTGCAAGGGCCGTTTCAGAAAACGGATAAAGCTTAGCAAACTTCCTAGACACAGACTGTTTCCTGTTTGGAAACTTCCACTCCTCAGACACCAAACGGTCAAGGGTGGGGTTAGGTGGAAAACAAGTATGGGGCCTAACAGGCTCTTGGAACACATCGGAGGGGTCAGATGAAATCTCCTGCACCAAGGGAATGTTTAGGGTGTTCAACACAGCCCTGATCAGGCCCTCAGCTGAGGGAACAGGATCAGCCTCAAAGGGATCCCCAAAAAACTGAGATGAAGGAGCAGCTGAACAGTCTTCATCATCAGAATCAACCAATAATTCCTCCTCAGAGGAATCAGACACATCAGGTACACCCGGCGGTTTAGGCAAGGAAGATCTGATAGGGGTGGGGGCCTTCCATGAGTGGAATACCTCCTTCAAGGTGGATGGAAGGAGTTGTAAGGTGAACCGGAGGTCCCTATTAATAGCCTTAATCTCTTGCATCCAAACTGGCTCTAGTGCATGGCTGGAGGTCCCTGTAGGGGATTCAGGGGCAGCAGCACATGCTGGGCAAACAAAACCAGAGTACTGGGTATTCTCTAGGTAACCCTGAGTGACTTGAGGATCAATGAGCAATGGGGGACACAGACGCCCCAGTGTCCTTAGTCTTAGGTTTAGCTCCAAGGTCTAAAGGAGTAGACATTCTCACAGAATCAAATGGTCAAAGTATCAAATACCCACAAAACAATAAGTATGATATTTAAAATCACCCCAGAAACGCTAAATAAGACTTATCTGGTAGGCAAAGGGTTAAACTGCTGAGGAGAGAAGAAGAGTCCAAGCCCTGCGTAGGATACTCTATCTACGAAGACACAAAATGGCTGCCGCGGCGGGAGCCAATCAGAAACGAGCGATACTATGGGAGCCAATCAGAAACGAACGATCCTATGGACAGCTCTGGTCCCGGGACCATAAATCTCCATAGGATGGTGTAGCAACAGCGCCACTGTACAATTTCAGGCCACTGTGATATTGCACCTAAAAAATTCAACTTTGAAAATTAATAACTTTTGAATGAAACACCTTTCAGCAGTGGGAGTACTCTTGTTTTACTCAGGATGATAAACCCTACAACATATATTTTTTTTTACATTTAAAGTATTACTATCCCATACAACTGAATGGAGCAATGGCACCTATGAGGTAAACATGCACCTTAAAGGCGTGGAACATAAAGTTAACAAGGTGAATACCAACGTAAAACAACTCAAAAGCCCACTAGAACATGTCAGTAGATCTAACACTAGTCCAAGTAGGGAAAGTGCCCACAATGCCCCAAAAGATGCTAACCAGCAGCAAAAGGGTTAAGTTACCACAGAAACTTGCTCCAAACACCTCACAGACATACAGAATAAACACAATGAGTATGTAATAGGAACTCCAAATGAGACCCCTGTACGGAGGGGAAGCATGGGGCATGTGGACTTCAGTACTCATAGGGTGCTCACCTTTTTTTAGCAGGTCTTTTGTCTTCAGATTACCATGTATTGAGAAGAAGCCTCAGTGGGCAACTCCTGGGGAAAACTTGCAGCCAAGATTTCCCCCCCAGGGCTTAGGTCCACAAAAGCACCTGGAAACCAAGCTATTCACATTTAAGGGAATTGTCAGTGATGGTAATCTGCCTAATGGTGGTATTCCATATCTAACAGAAAAATAATAAAGAAGCTAAAACTATAGAAGAACTGTTCCCTTGTATGTGTCTTGACCAAGGAACAAATCTTACTGGTTGGGGATTGGCTAGCTGCAAGCTAAGGAAAGAGGTAGGCTCCACCCAGCAGTCACTTCTCAGAATTGTTCCTTCCTACTTAAAGGGGTTGATCGCCTACCCAAAGTTACCAGTAATCTGTATGACAGAGAAAAGAGGAATTTAGTCTTACCTGTTAAATCCTTTTCTCTTATTCCATATAGGTTACAGGTTAACTTTCAGTAGGCCATCACCCCCTTTAAGTAGGCAGGAACAATTCTTGAAGATAATGCTAGGTGGAGCCTACCTCCTCTCCTTAGCTGCATCTAGCCACT
The DNA here is from genome assembly GCA_037306005.1 of Rhinophrynus dorsalis. Classification (NCBI taxonomy): domain Eukaryota; kingdom Metazoa; phylum Chordata; class Amphibia; order Anura; family Rhinophrynidae; genus Rhinophrynus; species Rhinophrynus dorsalis. The sequence continues at coordinate 178,031,319 of CM074724.1, read as the reverse complement.
TCCTCTCCAGAAAGAACTGCGACACTAACTAGAGACTAGGTAGTAAGAAAGGAAAAGAAGACTCCTGTGGGCATGAACCTGAAAGGACTCCCACGTTTGGTCACAGGAGAGCCAAGCATGGTCCCTAGACAGGGTGGGAGACCAATAACCTATATGGACTAAGAGAAAAGGATTTAACAGGTAAGACTAAAATCCTCTTTTCTCTGTCGTCCAATATAGGTTACTGGTAACTTTGGGATGTCCAACCATTGAGTTTCCCAGAGGTGGGAAGTAAGGCAAGGACCAGGTGAAGAGCCCCCAAAGTCAGCAGAGCCTATAAGAACCATCAGATGATAGACAGTCCAACAATAGCAATGAAGTGTCAGACACAAAACCGGTGCATAACCACACCAGGAACATAGCACAGCACACACAACTCGAGCCAGCTGGGCTCAAAAGTGAAGGAGAACTGAAGAGATGAAATGAGAACCTAGACAGGCAAAACCGCCTCTAGGATCTTCCATCCCAAGCTGGCATCGGCTGACGCAGCACATCAATGCGGTAGTGCTTAGAAAAAGTGTGCACAGATTACCAACTGGCAGCCATGCACAACTGATCAGCTGAGGCTTGATTCTTGTAAGCACAAGATGCCCCAATTGATCTAGTGGAATGAGCAGAAAACCCTAAATGGAACAGACTTCTTCCACAATTTGTAAGTCTTATGAATAGTAGACCTAATCCAAGATGCTATGGTCACCTTGGATGCCGGTCTCCCTGCCCGGAGACCCTCAGGAATGACAAACAAGGTGTCAGACTGGGGAACAGACTCAGTGTGGTGCACATAGAACTTTAGACAATGCACCACATCCAACAAGTGAAGATCCCTTTCCTTGTCAGATGTAGGGTCAGGACAAAAAGGCAGCACCACAATTTCCTGATTAATGTGGAATTCTGAGACCACCATCGGAAGAAACTCCTGAGAATTGTTTTGGGTGTTTTGTAGGCAAGAGACAGGGTCGCGGTGGGGGGGGGGGGTGCGCACACACACACACACACACACACACACACACACACACACACACACAATATGTTTCTGTCACCATGTTTGCAGGTGGATAGAAGCAAAATCTCCCACCTAGAACACATTGCTTTGATTGTGTATGAAACAGTGTGGGAGTAGGAGTCAGAAAGGAGAAAATAGGCAACGTGGTAAGGTAGCGATGTGTGAGATGTGACAGGTGGGAATAAAAGGGATGAAAGTGAGGGGTGGCTTCACTGTTAATGTCACATATGCTTAGTTGCCACATAGAATAGTTTACCCTCCAAGCCTTACCAGGGTGGTAAGAGTTGGAGGGTAAAGTACTGTATTCGGTAAGTATGTGTCCCAATAAAGTTGAGGAAGCTGATTTTCACTTTCTGCAACTTATGATCTCACAGTGGAGCAGAAGAGGAGTTGGGATTGGCCAGCAGATACTATGCTGTTATTGTGATATGTGATGTCTTACAAAAATATGTAACCCAGGGAAGGCACAATGAATTTATGAATGGAAGGGAATGGCAAAAGGGAAGGGGAGGCAAAGTTGCAAAAGGGAAGAAGTGTGTGCCAAAGTAATGATGAAGGGTGGGATGGTGAAGTGGCAAAAGGAAGGGAGTTGCAGCAGTGATTTAAACAACAGCGGCCAGAGGGGCTTCTCCAGGAGGATTATCCTACACCCGCCACATTTTATTATTATTATTATTATTATTATTATTATTATTTAAACTACCTGCCTGCACTAACATGGTCATAATCTTTACCATTATGCAGGAAAGTAAGCAAGGTATACCATTTTGTAGTATACCATTTTGTAAAGTAAACATTTACTCACTTAATATTAGGTATTTGCCTTTTGATTCCAGCATACAAATGCTTCTAGAAGGGGGCCTTCAGGGATAATTAATTTCCAAATTCTCTTCCAAATAAATGGGACCAGGTATGCATTGACATGCTATACAACGTATACTTTTTTTACACATGACTTGTCTGTATCAAAATGGCTATAACTATAAAAATGAAGAAAGGGTAGAAAAAGCATACCATTTTGCAAAGAAGCTAACCAGTCGTATGGCCTGAACATGGCAACTGAAACAAGGCTGGGGGTGTCACACAGTGTAATTTGTGGTTCTTTAGCTAACAGTGGGAAAGGGATGGGGAAGCAGACAGTATGTATTATTCTATGTTTACCAGTGGGACAGTGGAACAAGGGTGATGTGTCAGAAAGTGTATGTGTGGATCTGTGACTACCATTAAGCAGAGGAACAAAGCCCAGGAAGGGGGAAGAAGGGGCTTCAGACAGCATATAGGAGGATCTGTTACTACCATTGTACAGTGGAACAACACTGGAGAAGTAGTGTATATGTAAGTTCTTTGCAATGCACTGGACACCACTCCTGTTAATGTGTTGGACACCACCTCTGACACTTGAATTTTTTTTTTTTTTTTTTTTAAATTCCAGACCTTTTTGGGGCATCAGGGCCCTTCCTGGTGCCCTCCTTGATTCTGATCACCTATAAGATCAGATAAATGACCAGTACAGCAACATGGAATGCACTCACTGCCCTCCCTTACTCAGCATGGCTTTCTATGACCTTCTTGTATGAGTTTGAGGCCCTTCAATGTCCACTCAACATTGATGACGTGAGTGGTCTTTAAGGGAAACAAAGACAGTCAGTGCCTTCCAGGTTGACATACCGGTCACCTATCAGATGAGATAGGCAATTAATACCAGGGAGAGACATCACAAAGTGTCCTGGTGCATTCCCCCTCCCAGTGTGATTTGTTTTAGCTGCTATTTACAGTGCAGGAACCATAGATCTCAACACTACGTTCCAAGTATATATATATACATGAGCTCTCTGATCAGGTATATTTTAAATATTGAAACCTGGCCAGCTGTGTGGGAAATGTCTTTCCTTTAGGGACAGTCTGAATTTTCTCCCTGCACCAGAATTGCAAGGCGAAGTTTTGCTAGGTCTTGTGAATTTTTTGTAACCAAAGGGTTGAAATTGGTAGGATCTAAAATGTGTTAAAATATTTAAATGCAGCATCAACAATGTGGCTCACAAACACTACCATAGCTAAACAATACTTGATCACTAAATGCTGTCACTACCTTTGAAACAATTGTGTCAAAACCACATGAAATACAAAATATGTGAAACTGTGTGTTTACTGATAAATTAGAGAGTTACCTGTCTTGTCAGAATTACACAAAATAGTTTCCTTCTCCCGGCCTCCAGGTCCATGCCTCACCCAAACAGAAATGACAAATGACTCTTTCAGATGAACAGTTACAACACCATCTGGGATCTTCACTGCTTGAGTGCCATTAAATTCAAACACCTGGTCACTGTCATGGCCATTATCTGTTGAAAGCCCTATGGTCCAGTTGGAGGAGCTGCTTGGAGAAGGGAGAAGCTCAATTGTGTTGGATGAACTTCCTATAAAGAAGAGCATAAGACAGTACACAATCAGAAGTTCTGCCCATTCAGTTTCCCATTACTTATCAGAATTAAGATCTCAGAATTATCTTCAGCCCTGTTTTACATTGAGAATAGCCTTATTTTTATTCCCACCATTTCTGAAAATCCCCTCCCTCTCGTGTTGTGCACCAAACACCACCTTGGCACTATACCACATGCTCACTATCTGTACATAAATTATATCACAATTATTAAAGTGGAGATTGTCATATTATGACAATTAGGTTGTTTTGAAAAGGATTTCAAAATCATCTACATCTTGTGTTAGCCATTTTAATAGCTTTGTGTGTGTTGAGGGTTTGCTTATGCTAATGAACCAGTACTGGCTGGTATGCTGGCAAGACACCAGTTTCCTTCCCCATTCCTCTCCCAATATGTTAATAACATTCTTATAACAAGACCCCTTTCTTCAGAGTATTAAAACAAAGATTGGTTTCATTATTTTGAATATGATGGAGAGGGGATGATTATCCCCATAATTACAACTAGCAGCTCAAAAAAAGGGTTTACTTACTAAGAGGAAAATAGGATTTTTGTGAACTTACAATTAAATTATTTTCTTAGTCCATGTAAACACAGGAAACATGGGGTTGAGCTCCCTTCTTCCAGAGTGCAGGGCACCTCAAAAAAGATAAGGCCCCTGAGATGGAGATTCCCTCATCTTCCTCACACCCCACCTAACCGGATTCACTTACAGCAAAGTGACACAGAGAAAGTACCAGAAGCCGAAAGCCCACTGGAGAACGAGGCCTCCTCTGCACAGAGAAGGAAAATCCTATTTTCTCTTACATCATCAGAGAATCTGATCTACAAGTGTAACAAATAGTTAGTGGTCTGTCAAAGCCATGTTTGCTTGCTGTTATTTCAAGCCTATGTGTTTAAGATAACATGTTTTTAGTCTTCCAAAATGCTGAGAGCAAGTCATAAAACGCTAAGGCTTTACACAAGATTAGACTTGGTTAATCCCATAACATTTCATAAATAAGATCTCTCATTACACAATATCTCTGTTTCTGATTGGTCATTTCTGCCCCTATGATCTGGTGGTTTCATCATTAACTCTCAGTTATTTCTGTCTGGGAGACTTTGCCTTTGTTTCTCAATTGGTGCGTGGTTCCTTTAAGAGATTTCTTATTCATGTATGCTATTCTCATCACATGCGTAGTGGTGGGACCTCCATAAATAGTTAGCCGCACACACACACACACACACACACACACACACACACACACACACACACACACACACACACACACACACACACACACACACACACACACACACACACACACACACTTCTGACAGAACAAATTATGTCTGTCGTTCTGGTTAACCCTTGCATTGCTGGTATTGTGTAGCAAACATGATGCTGCCCTTTTTATCATTTTAGTTTATATGACATATTGATATAAACTTCATAGTCTTTGCTTTTCAATAAATATATATTGTTCTATGCATATGATTATTATGTGAGAAATGTATTCACAGCTTGTGTGTCATCCAGAAGGTATAAATATTAAAAACAGCAGATAAACTGCTATGCTGCTGTGTTCAAATATTGCTAGCTTATACCTGTGGACAAATATATGTTCGGTTTAACCCTATATATGCTGGGTATGTTACCTTGTTATATTATCTGATATATTTTGCCATATTTAAATTTTATAAATATATCTTAGTATATGAATTGGTCATATATATGAGATATATTGCAGAGTCACTTGGTATTTACTAGTACTGTGAACGCACTGATTACCAATTTATATTACATTTTATATTACAACTACTATAAATGCCCGTGTACATGGGCTGAAGTGCACCCAGCAGCCTCGGCTGCTGCTCAGGGCGGAGACAGGTGGTGGGCAGTTAGGAGCGCCCCGCTCCGGATGGAGGCTGGAGCTTTCGGCCAGTCTCTACTCTGTATGATTGCATCATTCGGGCAGTCTCTACTGCGAATGTGCATGTTACTCACACAGGGAGCGACGCATTCCTAGCAAATTATATAGATAAAATTATGTTTTTATTGATTTTTATTAAAATTATTGTGAAGTAGTTTATCAAACCTAGCTTTATGAATTGATCTCAAATTAATCTAAGTAAATACTATTGTATATTTTATGCGAAGAGTACACATATTTGGGGTCTCCTGATACTTTCCCACTGTATATCCTCGACAACGTCCAGTATGGAACAAAGGAACCATGGGGATATACCAAATCACCTATAAAGATTCCAGGGAGAGAAAAGAAGTTCTCCCAGCAGAATACAAGTGTATCACAGGATATACAACTGGAATCATGTAACCTCAGGTGTCAGACTCCAAACTAACATAGCAAACAACCAAACAAGAGCCAACTGGGCTAAAACTACTAACAGGATGAAGAGAGAAGTAACAGAGTCCTTAAAAAGGCACAATTGCCTGAAGGACCTTCTAGCTAATGCTGGCTTTAGCCAAAGCCAAGATATTGTAATGGAAGTGTGGATGTGTGGCAGGAGGACCAGGTTACTACCTTGCACATCTGTTTGGCTGAGGCCTGACGTCTGCAGGCCCAGGAGGCACCTGCAAGACCTGGTGGAGAGCACCACAACCCTAAAAAGAAGAGGTTTCTTTCTGATTACATACCTTGTCATATGGTAATGATTGGATGCACAGCCTGACCCACTCTAGGACCCTCAGGAATGACAAAGAGGGAATCTGCCTTACAAAAAGGCTACATGCAATGCACATATTGCTTAAGGAATTGAATCACATCCAACAGGTGAAGACCCATTTCCTGTGTGTTGCAAAGTTCAGGAGAAAAGGAAAGAAGGACTGCTTCTTTGTTGATGTGAAAAATCTAAAACTACTTTAGGTTAGAAACCTTTAGAAGTAGGAAGTACCACCTTGTCCTGGTGAAATACTAGGAACGACAGCTTACAAGACATGCATTTAACTCAATAATACTTCATACAGAAATGATGGCTAAAAGAAAACTAATTTTAAGAGTAAACAAACAAAAAAAACACAAGGAAATCGATAGGAGGTTCAAAGGGAGGCTTCTGAAGAACACCCAAGACCAAGTTAAGTTCCCACAGGAGAGTGGGATGCCTAAAAGAAAAGAATGAGTGAGTCATCCTTTGAACAAAGGTCTTAACACCTGATAAAAGAGCAATATGCTTCTGGAATTAAACAAAGAGCGGAGGTATATACCTTGATAGAGATCAGGCTGAAATCTTTGTTCATGCCATCCTGTAAGAACAGAAAAACCAAAGCAGACGACTGGTAAAAAATGGACCAGATCCTATTATATGCTTTGGAAAAAACAGGCTTTCTAGCATGGATCATACTGGAGATGACATCCTTCAATAAACCCTTTTCCCTCAATATGTTGGCTTCAAGAGCAATGTCATAAAGACCAACTTTTCCACCTGCTAGTAACAGAAGGGGCCCTGCATCTGTATCTTTCTTGCTTTTGTGGAAGATATCCAGAGAGGATGATTCCACAATCATAGGCTTCAGAGACCAGAAGGGTCTCCAACGCCACTCTGAAAAGCCCGTCTGCTGAGTGGTAATGGTCAACCTCATAGGGATCATTAAAGGACAAGTAAGAGTCCATCTTCTTCCTCTGAGTCAATCTACTCATCAAATGTTTACCTAATGGAGAATGACCCTGAGAAACCGTTTTTGTCTGATGGGGCATGCATAGGTAGTCATGACTGGCGGACCCTTTGAATGCCATGGATAACAGTTTTAACCAAAGCCAGCCAGAATGGAGGTGTTGTGCATGATTTAGGAGGGAAGATAAGGAGCTTGGTCTTGGATAAGTTAAGTTTTGAGGGTGCTGAGAGATTTATTTGTGTACTGTCTGCATAGAGATGGTAGTTAAAGCCAAATGATTTTATCAGTTGCCCCAGGGAGAGTGTATACAGAGAAAAGAGAAGAGGTCCCAGGACAGAGCCTTGAGTACGCCTACTGAGAGGGGGGTCAGATGTGAGGAGGTGTTGGCGTATGTCACAGAGAAAGACCGTTGAGAGAGATAGGATAGAAGCCAGGAATGTGCCAGGCCGCAGATACCAAGTGATTTGAGAATCTGGGATAGAAGGGTATGGTCGACTGTGTTGAATGCTGCTGAAAGGTCTAGGAGGATAAGAAGAGAGAAATGGCCTTTGGGTTTTGCAGTGTGGAGATCATTTGTTACTTTGAGAAGGGCGGTTTCTGTAGAGAAAGTGGGCCAAAAGCCAGACTGCAGGGGGTCCAGGGTGTTATGGGAGTTGAGGAAGGTAAGTAGACGAGAGTAGGCTAGGCGCTCGAGGAGTTTAGAGGCAAAGGGCAAGAGGGATATGGGGTGGTAGTTGGATGGGGAGGTGGGGTCTAGTGAACTTTTCTTGAGGATTGGAGATACTATTGAATGTTTGAATGCGATATACATACATACATACACACACACAGGATTTTAGTCTTACTTGTTAAATCCTTTTCTATTAGTCCAAATGGAACACCGGTACCATGGAAGTGACCTTCCCCCATGGGACAGAACACATTCTCAAAAAAGACATGTGGGTGGACACTCCCAATCATAATGAAGACTGCACTTCAACTTGAATCACACACTCCCAACCTCTTCTGCAGCTCAACCCTCACACGGCATCCAGTTATGATGTGAGCAAACCAGACCAACAAGGACAGCAAGAGAAGAAGAATAAAGCTCCTGTGAGAAGACCCTAGCAAGAACTCCCATGTCCAGACAGGCTAGACCAACAGAGATCCCTTTCTCTGAGTGGAAGACCTTCTTCCATATGGACTAATAGAAAAGGGTTTAATAGGTAAGAATAAAATCCTATTTTCTCTATAGTCCAATATGGAACACAGGTACCATGGTGATAAACAAACACTAAGCTCCCAGAGGCTGGAAGAAGGAGAAAAGACTTCATACCTGTTCCCATGATACCGGAGCTCCCAAGGACTATCTAGAACAGCCCAAACCAGAAACTAAGTGTCAACGGACACAATTTTGCACAGCACACAAATAACAAGAGCTAACAGAGAGCAAACAGCTGAACAACAGTAAGGCACAAGACAGGTCCTTAGAAAGGCAAAACCACCTGAAGGACCTTCTTGCCAAAGCCAGAACATCTACATGATAGTGCTTAGCAAAGGTATGCAAGGAGGACCAAGTCACAGCCTTGCACAACTGGTCAGCCAAGGCCTGACTGTGGTAGACCCATGAGGTCCCAGCAGACCTAGTGGAATGCACTGTGACTTTAAAGGGAACAGGTTTCTTTCTGAGTTCATATGCCTGACGAATTACAGACTTGATCCAAGAGGCCACAGTTAACTTGAAAGCAGCCTGGGACCCTCAGGAATGACAAAGAGGGAATCTGTCTTACAAAAAGACTGTGTTGTACATAAAACGTAAGACACCGAACCACCTGCAACAAGTGGAGATCCCTCTCCTTGTCTCCCTGATTGATGTGGAACCCAGAGACTACCTTAGGAAGAAATCCCTGAAAGATTCAAAGAACTACCTTGCCTCTGTAAAAAGCCAGTAAAGATGGCTTGCAAGGCAAAGCCTGCAACTCAGCAACCATGCGGACTGAGACTACTGCCAAAAGGAAAGCCATCTTACATGTCAACTGATGCATAGTAATAGTAGCAAGGGCCTAAACCCCCAAAACCAAATTAAGATCCCATGGAGGAGTGGGAGCCTTGAAGGCAGAGAAAGCATGAGCGATGCCCTAACCCAGAATGTACCTCACCTCGTACCAGGAGGTGGCACTTCATGTGCCCTCCTGATAGTTGATGTAAGCAACGGCTGTGGAGTTGTCTGACTGGACTCATACTTGATGACCCTTAAACTGAGGTCTAGTACACCACATCGAGATGGATCGCCCTGAGCTCCAGAACACAGATGGACTGAAGAAACTCCTCTGCAGTTCACCTGCCGTGGATCCCCAAGTAACACAGAACTACACCCGAGCTGCTCAGCCTGGCATCTGTCGTGATCAGACTCCACTCTGGGATCTTGCCCAGGTACTTATTGCATTGTTGCAATCATCACTGTATGTCCTGTCTGCCTTCTGGAGAAAGGGAGATCTGCTGAACCAGAAGTGCCAAATTGAAGGCCTGCAAAGAACCCCATGGGAGAGAGGAAGTTGGATCACCGTGGACAATAGTGATTTCAAGCTCTTGTTCAGTGCTGTAGGGGTCTGGTGGAGTAGTAGGGGCCACAGCACAGGAGGGGCAGAGAGATCCAGAATACTCTCTAGGGAGCCCTGTTTGACATGAGGAGCAATAAGCAAAGGGGGGGTGTGCCTTAGTCTTAGGTCTTGCCCCATGTCCCTTAGAATCTGACAACAGTAGTGTCTAAAACTAGTATAAAATTTCCAAAAGACAAAGAGTGCCAAATGGTGTAATTCTCACACAACAATCAGAAGAATAATAATATAATATACTTACATTATTCAGCGGTCAGAAGCTTGATACAAAGTATACTGACTTTCAGGCATACTGAGGGTTTAACCTGTCTCCGTTCGGGTGCAGCGTCAGTGTATATCCAATTGGAAAGGTGGAGGCTGTCAGTGATTTACAAATTCTTTTATTAAAATAAATTTGAAACATTAAAAATCATCTAAGGGAGGGCGTGGCCTGACCTCTGAACACTATGGACGCACAATGAAATAGCTCTGTGCCCTTTTTGCCTTTAACTGGCCTCTTCAGCTATCATCACCCTTCCATATGGCTGGGGATTTCTCTCTCATGTCCCTGGGATACCCTGTCATGCGGGGGAGACGTGCTAGATCCCAGAAGATGGGATTTCTCAAAGAAAACATTGCTCTGAAGCAGGGACCTGCTTCGAGTCATTTCGATCCCAAGATGGCAGGCTTGACTGCCTCCACAGAAGACAATGGGGTACGTGATCCCTTGCAGGAGAGAGTAGTGTACACCTTACCTGAACAAAATGACCCATGCTCTTTTGGCACCAAAGATGATATACTCTTTGCATTCGACAATCTCCGGGGTGGTGGCGTGGTGTTCACTGCTTCCCCATCTCCTAATGCTGCATACTCGGGTCCAGATGGGCCCGAACCATGCTTGCTTTTTTTTTCGCAATCTGGGAGGTTCTTATCGATCCAGGGTGGGTGTTTTGGGGATTTAATGGCCTGTGTGCGGGTTTGGATCCCACCTTCGTTGGGGGTTCTGGCCCCGTATACTTGAGGCCTCTTCATGTATGGGTTTCAGGGTGCACCACTGCACTTGGGGTTGGGGTGGGCTGTAGAGATTTTCTGATTATGCATTTGTTATTTGTTCTGAGAATTTAAGTACCATATGATTGGATTACTTTTGGGGGGTCTGTGTCTTGCCTTCCCCTTCCCTCTGGACCCGTGATGCCACGATCCCAGTTTTGGATCGGTCTCAGGGCTGCTATGGAGACCCAGGTGGAGTGCATTGCGCCCACTGTGTCCCATGAGTGTTAAGGGGAGGGTTGGGCTTGAGGTGTCCCGGGTCGAGGAGGGGGGGGGGAGAGAGTCCCTTCTGCCTGATTACTTCGGCTATTTAGCTGGGTTTCTGTTTTATATAATTCACAATTCTGTTCTCACCAGTTATGTTCTTTTGGATGATGGTGGTCCTGTTTCCCTGGGTCTCGCTTTATCGGCCTGGGGGGCATAGGGCCCCCATACTTTATAGATACCAGCAATGGGGCCTTTCTCGGTGCATTTTTCGAACACACCCGTTACTTACCACCATGTTTTGTTTTTTTTATAGTCTACTTTACTATTGGCTACTTGCGGCTCTTACCGAGATGTCCTTTTGATTCCTCACTTCCTTTGCGGAGGGAGGTATTTTCGTTCTCCATATCTTTTCTAGTCTTTTGTTTTTCTTTTCTCTCTCATCTGTTCTTACTTACCTTGTTCTTCTTCTATCCTTTCCTTCCGTCACCCCTTTCCATTGTCTTTCCCTTGTCTGCCCCCCCTCTGGAGGGGATGAGACCTTTGGCAGCCATCATGATCATATTTTTGTTGACCTTAGATCAGTGGTTCTCAACCTGGGGGTCGGGACCCCTTCAGGGGTCGAATGACGATTTACCAGGGGTCGTCTAAAATCATCAGATATTTATATTTCGATTCATAAATGTAGCAAAATTACAGCGATGAAGGAGCAACGAAAATAATTTTACTGTTAGGGGTCCCCACAATTTGGGAAATTTTATCAAAGGGTCGCGGCACTAGAAAGGTTGAGAACCACTGCCTTAGATGATGGCTACTACACTCAAGCTTAATACACAGACTGAATGTCCGGGGACTCAACTTACCTCATAAAAGGAGTCTGGTGTTTCATGAGTGTAGAAGGCATTGAGCTAGTATTTGCTTTCTCCAGGAGACCCATTTTCTGGCCTCTTCCCCCCCTAGGATGGCTAACAGAGCATACCCCATACAACATTTTAGCTCAGCCGATTGTAAAAAAAAAAAAACATGGAACGGGTATTCTTTTTCACAGATCCCTTCCTTTTGAGCTTCTGGATGAACTTAAACACCAAAATGGTCATTTCTTATTCCTTAAGGGACTGGTGGGCGATTTGACCCTCACGGTTGCCTCAGTTTATGCTCCCAATGAAGGCCAATATGGTTTTCTGGTTGATGTCCTGACTAAGCTGGGGGAATTTCAGTCTGGGCTGGTGACTTTGGGAGGAGACAATGTGCCCTTGTGTCCGACTTTAGATAGTTCGGCTCCTCGGTCCTCTCTCCCTTACTCTCATCTTTCTGGTGTCAATAAATCCCTTCAGCTTCTTTCCTTAGTTTATACTTGGAGACTCCTAAATCCTGCTACCTGAAGCTACTCCTTTTCTCTCATTCCACTAATTCTTATTCCAGAATCGATTACCTTATCCTTTCACAAGCCCATCTCCAATACTTATCCGCGGCTCAGATTCTCCCTATCACTTGGTCAGATCATTCATGCTCTAGTACTCCTGACTCTGGAGATCCCTCTGACGGTACCACACTCATCAGTGTGGCATCTAGACACCTCTTTACTTGACGACCCTCAAGTTTGCGCTGAGGTGCGCTCCTCGATTCGGGACTTTTTACGGATGAATCTGAACTCAGTTCCTTTGGTGCTGGGAGTATGGGAATCCCTCAAATGCTACCTCCGATGAGATTTTATCGATCTTTCTGCAAGGAGGAAGAAACGTAAGGAAGCTGAACTCCAAAGACTACTCAATTCTATCAGGTCCCTGGAATCCACCCATATGCTCTCTCTAGACCCTGAGGCGTTGGGGTCTTTGACGGAGTTGAGAGGTTGAGCAACACATCTAATGCACTCCAGAGTAGTTCGCTCTATGGAATGGACATGTAGCTTGTTCTATGAGTTCAACAATAAAGCAGGAAGACTCATGTCCCAGCAGACAAGAGGCCCATGAGCACAGACACCTATCTCCCAGGTAGAAGACGCTTCGGGTGATCTATACCGTGATATACCTAGCATTGCTGAGGCATTTTGTGCCTTTTATTCCGATCTTTACAACCTCCCTAAACCGAGCTTTGCCTTGGTTGATGTGGGTGCAGTAGACTACCTGAGGAGGTCAACTCTACCTAAGCTATCTGCTAACCAGGCTCAGGGCTTGGAAGGGGAAATAGCAGAGCGGGATGTGGTGGATGTGGTCAGACAACTTTCTCTGGGGCTTAGGCCAGGTCCAGATGGCTTTCCTGTAGCTTTCCATAGGACTTTCCTTCCAGAACTTGCTCCTCTCTTGACTGAGGTCTTTAATTGCCTTCCTGACCAAATTGTGTCTTACCCAGCTTTTTCTGAAGCGCACATTGTCTTGATTTCTAAAGAGGGCAAAGATCCAAAACTACCTGTGAGCTACAGACCCATATCTTTGCTCAACACGGATATAAAAATCTATGCGAAAATACTTGCCAACCGATTACGACCCCTTTTGCCTCTAGTAGTGGACCGTGACCAGACGGGGTTTTTCCTGGGCAGGGAGGCACGCGACACCACAATTAGGGTTATTCAATTGATCGAGATGGCCAAGGTACGACTCACACTGACTCTCTTGGTATCAGTTGATGCGGAAAAGGCTTTTGACAGGGCTGGGCCCTCGCTTCCGTCAAATGGTTCGTGCCTTATACGCGGTCCCCTCTGCTAGGGTTAGGCTTCCCGGTGGTCTTTCAGAGCTCTTCACCCTGAGCAACAGTACTAGACAGGGGTGCCCCTGTCCCCTCCTATTTTTATTCTGACTATGGAGGATCTGGCCTGTTCTATATGTAACAATAAGCAGATCAGTGGACTCCATTCTGGTTCTATGGAACACAAGTTAGCTTTGTTTGTGGATGACCTTCTATTGGTGGTGACACACGCTTAATCCCTCCCTGTGGTTTTGGAGGAGCTGCAAGTGTTTGGTTCGTTGTCCAATTTTAAGCCAAACATTACCAAGTCAGAACTGTTAGCTATTTCCATTTCTGCTGATCTTAAGGAGACCAGCTCATGAACTTCATCTTTCCGTTGGGCGCCAGGAAGGGTGAAATACCTAGGAGTTTATCTCTCCCCTAATTATAGGGATTTGTTTTCCCTGAACTACTCCCCCTTACTGGTGAATGTTCTTTGGGATCTTCGGAAAGTGAGTTCTCTTTTGCTCTTGTGGTTGGGACACATCAACCTTGTTAAGATGACCATCATCACCACAATGCTTTGTGTGTTACAGATTGTGCCGATTTGCTTGTCTGCTGTTTTTTTTAAATCACTTCAGAGGGTGATTAAAGGAATAGTAATACTTGAAATGTAAAAAAAAAATATGTTGTAGGGGTTTATCCCCCAGAGTAAAACAAGAGTACTCCCACTGCTGAAAGGTGTTTCATTCAAAAGTTATTAATTTTCAAAGCTGAACTTTTTAGGTGCAATATCACAGTGGCCTGAAATTGTACAGTGGCGCTGTTGCTACACTATCCTATGGACAGCTCTGGTCCCAGAACCATAAATCTCCATAGCAGGCTCCAAAAGGGACTGACAGCGCAGGAGCACAGACGTCACTATGGCAAGATGTCCGTCCTTCCTGCTACTGGCAGCCTCCGAATAAATCGTAAATCTTTTAAACCAGGTAATATTTCTGGCCACTAGCGCTACTAAGCAGCTAGTCGCCAGATGAAGACTTAATCAAGGTAAAGTTTTTGCGGGGTGGTAGTTCCCCTTTAAAGGGTCTGCACACTAAAATGTTAAAGGGATAGTAATACTTGGTTTTAAAGATCTCTAAAATTGTAGATAATAATAGAACTATGATAAGCTACTTCCCATGTTTCAGCTAGAGACAAAAACTATTAAGTTTTGAGACATGGGAAGTAGCTCATTCTAATTCTGTTATTACTATCTATAGTTTTAGAGATTTTATAACAAAGTATTACTATCCCATTAAATAAGTAAAATGAAAATCCATTGATGCACCTGTGAGATGTTTAAAATAAACCTAGAAGTGACTTAGTCACAGAAGGTGAAATAAGGTGTTCAATGCCCTCCAATGTACTAACTGGCTCTCAAAGGGTTAAACAATTAAGCAGAGCAGTCACCTGTACCACACAGCCATATAAAGGAAAGGGGAGAAAGGAAGACTGCCTTCATACACAACAAGGTCTGGATGTTCGAGAATAGCACAGCCTAACAGAAAGGACCATGGTCCAGTCGTCTTTCTTCAGGCACCCACCTAGATAAAGCAAAATCTCTGTAAAGCTCACCAATGAGGAACAGACATTATAAAGTTAACCTCAACAGGGAAATGGTACATAGAAACTCCTGTGATCTAAGCAATCAAACTCAAAGGAATCCAGTGCTGGCCCCTAATGGGGGATTATACAGCCCCATATCAAAAGGAAAATTACATGAAGTAGACCTAAAAATTAAGAGTAGTACCAGGTTGCTCCTCTTTTGGTTAAGAGGGAACTTGAATCTGGGAGATTTAGACTGGAGGTGGGAGTCCTGGTCTAAAAAAAACCTTTGGGGGGGGGGGGGGGTAAAGAGAAGATTCACTAACCAGTGATAAAGAAGTGGTGAAAAAGTGGAGGAGACTCCTCCTTTTTCACTTCTCCAGTTCCTATATTATTCTATAGAGCCTATGCACTAAGATCTCCAAAGCTGAAGAAATTTTGGTGCATAGGCTCCATAGAATAACATAGGAATTGTAGAAGTGATAAACTGGAGAAGTCATCTCCACTTTATAACCTCTTTATCAACGCTTAGTGAATCTCCCCCGTGTGTTTTTAAAGTGCCTTGCCATGTGCAAGAGGGAAGCTCCATACCGTAGTTACGGTGTTACATATTGGACATAAGAGAAACGCACATCTTGACTAAAATTTACAAATAAAAATTAAAACAAATTCTGCCTTTAAGAGCAGACAGTAAAACTGTAGAATGCTTTGCTTCAGAAGGCTGTGTTTGCAGATACCTTTCCAACTCGGAGAAAAATTAAGAATTATGACATTTGGTAAATATCCAACTGCTTTCTTAAAGGGGAACTACCACCCCACACAATCTTTTACCTTCACTAAGTCCCCATCTGGCGACTAGCTGCTTAGTAGCGCTAGTCGCCAGAATAATTACCTTATTTAATAGATTTCTCCTCTCTTCCATGGGCGTCAGGCAGGACAGAGCGTGGACATCTTGCCATTATGATGTCCGCGCGCCTGCGCTGTCAGTCCCAGCCGGGTCTTGAAGGCGTTGCTAGGAGCCATTTGGCTCTGGCTGGGACAGACAGTGCAGGTGCGCGGACGTCATAATGGCAAGATGTCTGCACTCCGTTCTGCCTGTCACCCATGGAAGAGAGGAGAAATCTATTAAATAAGGTAATTATTCTGTCTTAACTTGATGGACATAAGGATTTTTAGCTTCATTAACTAGGTTACCAGTTTTGGACACTCTGCAATCCATTGCTTCTCAGACACATCTTCCTGCCTTCACTATTTTCTAGTATCCAACAAATGGCTAAGAACTAGAATGATTTTCTGCTCCCTGAAGGATTCTTTTTACCCTCAACCAAGCAGCTTTGATTTTGGTACCTCCTTGATGATTGCTGTAAGCCTCTGTCATTGAGTTGTTCGACTGGAAACCAGAAGTCCCTTCAAGAGCATTGTACAATTGATGAGTGAGAAGATTCACACCCAATTACTGGAAAGGAAACCAAGGTCTTCTCTCAATTAAATAGATTTTTGAAGGATCAACCTGCTGGGTGTCTCTAGACTTTTAAAATACCCAAAATGGCCCTAAATTAAAGGTTCCACAGAACCACCATCATCAACGCTAGTGGATAAGTCAGATATTAATAAAATTAGATCACTACCCTCACTAGTAACTTTGCACTCATTTTACACACAAAACAGGGAAGACTCCACCAAAGATGGTGCTGCTATGCTCTTTTTTTTTTTTTCAAATCTTTTTATTAGCATTTTATAAAGTTTTGACAAACAAACAAACAATATCTCAAAAACCCCAGGAACAGAGCATAAGACCAATACATGTAATACTGCATACACATAAATTGCATAGCATAAGGTACAAGAGAACCCTATCACGTACAATATCCAGAGTTGAACAGCAAGAGATGAAACAAACATAATGCTGAACTTACAGTGTAAAATCAGATGTTACAACAAACATTTGTTGATGAAATAAAGGTGTTAAGATAATACACACAGAATTTCCAATCTGTTCCTTTTCCCACCCTACCAACACCCATCCCCTCCCCCAACTAAACCCCAAGTCCCCCCCCCCAAAACCCCTTTCGGTCCCAGAGAATACCAACCGCTCACCGCGAGAAAGATGATTGCCCCTTCCCTCAGGAACGCACAGGTGATTTCCCTCTAAGTTGTTGTTCACAGTACCAAGTAGTATACTGGAATGCCTGCTTAATCCGACCTCTTACTACATCATCCAATGAATCAATATATCTGCTCCAAGTACCAAAGAAATGTTTAACTTTCCTCTCTCTATGAACAGTCGATTCAAGCCAGTTCATTCTAAAGAAATGAGCTAATTTGGAGGGAGGCTCCACATGTGTCCATTGTTGTAAAATAGATTTACGAGCTACAGCTAAAATATGTTTCAAGAGCCTGATAGAGCCCCCCACACTCTCCATCTGAACCCCCAGAATCGCCGCTTCCGGCGACAGTATTATGTTCCGATAACCCAGACTGTCTAAGTATCCTTCAATCTTAGTCCAAAAGGCCTTTATCTGGGGGACAAACCCAGAAAGCATGAAAAATATCCGCTCCCTGAGTTCCACATCGAGGACACTGGTCAGAGGACAATATACCCATACGAAATAGCCTATGAGGAGATAAATATGCCTGATGGACTATACGCAATTGCATCTCAGTGTAGGAGCTATTGGACAATAATTTGCATGAGTTCACTGTAGAATGCAAAACATCATCACAAGTCAGGTGAGGAAAGTGATGCAACCAGTTACTCAGTCCCCCTCCACTTGCTGTGTAGTCAATATTAGACTGTATGTATTTATAAATGGTACTAGTAGAGAGCAGGATCCTGGAGCCCGACCGGATCAACCGGTCCACTCCATTCTCCCAATCCCCACCAGTAAAGTGGTGTCCGCAGAAAGCTAATCGTCTGTAAATATGCAAACCAAGAAATATCGATATTACACAGTTGTGTCCTGCAGTCAGTCAGGGATCTCGGCTGTCTAGTGGGTAAGTCAATAAAAGAAGTTAAGTCTTTAACGCCTCTAGTCTCCCAAGTCAGGTATGGATGTACCACAGCCCCATTCTGAAAAGATGGATTAGCACAAAGAGGTTGAAAGAGGGAAAATCTCCATTGGGCCCCCAGATGGGTTCTCACCTTCCTCCAAGCCCTAATACTCGAGAATAATAATGGGTTTCGAATGACATCCGGACCCAGATCCCTTATCCGAGTGTGCAAAAGAGCTACCAAAGATACACTCCCAGTAAATTGTTTATCCAGTTGAGGGTCAGCATGTACTGCAGTACCCACAACCCAGTCCACTGTATATCTAAAAAGCGCAGCCCAATTATAGTCCAATATATTAGGAAGATTAAACCCTAAAGTGTGTCTAGACTGCTGCAGAATGGACAATGACAATTGAGAGCGTTTACCACTCCAAATAAATTGTCGAAATGCCGAATTCAGTCTGGAGCAATCAGAGACCGTCAAGACTAGAGGCAGTACCTGGATCAAGTACAACAGTCTAGGGAATTAAATCAACTTAATAAGGGCTATCCGGCCAGAAAAAGATAAAGGTAAGGATTTCCATGTGGTAAGTTCCCTAAGTAAGGAATTAATAAGTGGAACATAATTTAATGAGTAAAGCCTTGATGGGTTTTTTAGGTATCAAGGTGCCCAAATAAGGGATATGACTCACCGCCCACTGGATCCCTATGTCAGGCACTAATGGTGGTCGCCTGACTCTATGTAAGCATACAGCTTTGCTAGTATTAATAGAAAATCCCACAACCGGGCCGTAGTCATTCAAAAGTCCAAAAAGCGGTAACAGAGAAAATTGTGGGTAAAAAAGATAGATCAGGACATCGTCCGCAAATGCTGTCACCTTAACCTCAGTCTGTCCCAAGGAGATGCCTGAGATCAAAGGTGAATTCAGGATCATTCTCAGCAATGGGTCCAGGGCCAAATCAAACAGCAAAGGGGATAAGGGGCATCCCTGCCTAACCCCCCGTTCCATAACAATAGGTTCAGAGTCCAATCCATTAGATGTTATGACAGTAGTAGGATTAGAATACATCAAGCGGACCAGGGTGAGAAACGCGTGGCCAAAGCGCTGACGTTCGAGCACTCTAAATAAGTAAGGCCAGGCCACCTGGTCAAACGCCTTTTCGGCATCTAGACTTAACAGAGTATTATAAGCTCCCTGGGCCGCATCTTTGGAAGCCAAAGTGGCCGCAATGGCCGTTCTAATCCCCTTCACTGAGTGATGACCCCTTAAGAACCCCAATTGCTGAGCACATAACACCGAGGGTAAAAACGTCTGTAGTCTAGTTGCAAAGATCTTTGTCAAGATCTTAATGTCTTGGTTTAAAAGTGTGATGGGTCTGTAAGAACTAACCATTGCAGGGTCTTTATTCGGTTTAGGGATCAAAACTGTCTGTCCTGAGAGTAAATTGTCAATTCCCGGGGCCTCCCGCAATAAGTAATTAAATAAATCAGTAAGGGGTGTCACCAGCTGTAATTTTAGCAGTTTATAAAAATCAGCAGAAAATCCATCAGGGCCCGGACTTTTGTGAGACTGCAAAGAGGTAATAGCTGCTAAGACCTCCCCCTCTGTAAGAGGCTGATCCAAAATCTCCCTCTGCTCAGTAGTGAGCACAGGCGGGTTAGCTATATTCAAAAGGTCAGTGCCCTTAACCAAATCGTCAGATGGTGCCTTATACAAAGAGGCAAAGTAGTCTCTAAACAGATTATTAATAGCAAGTGAAGATGTGACTATAGCTCCGGTAGAAGCCTTCAAATGAGAAATGGTCGCACGGGGCTTTTTTTGTTTGGCAAGGAAGGATAGAAGTTTACCTGACCTATTACCCCATTTAAAGAAGTGACTACGTGTATATTCTAGTTGCATCTGGGCTTTCGATAGTAAAAAAGTATCCAAAAGTGCCTTAGCCTCAATATACTCTCTTTTGTGTGAGGGGGAGGGGTCAGAGGCCAGGGTTACATGTGCTCTGTCCAAGTCCGTTTTTAAGTCTATATATTTTTTTGACCATTCCCTACTGTGTTTGGCTGTGTAGGATATTATATGACCCCGAACAACAGCGTTTGCAGTCTCCCAAAACAATAAGGGCTCCCGAACATGGGCTCCATTATCAACTAGGTAATTACTCCAGGTGACCTCCAAAAAGGATTTAAAGTCAGTAGACCCTAATAAATGTTGAGGAAAGTACCAATGTTTAGTGTAGGGTCTAGCAGCATGAAGTCTAACTTGTAGTTCCACCGGGGCATGATCAGCTATTTGGATTGCATGAATGTGGTCATGCTGTACGTCTGGAACCAGGTCAGGGGAGATCAAGAAATAGTCAATTCTAGAAGATGTTGAGTGGGCTCTGGACACATGTGTGAAATCCCTAGCAGTCGAGGGAGTAATTCTCCAAGGGTCCGTCAAATGTAAAGAGTGTAGAAGCAGATTTAGACCTTCATGTGTCGAAGGCTGCGTCAGTAGAGGAGGACCCAATCTATCCAGAGACTGATATACCACCACGTTGCAGTCACCCCCCAAAATAATGAAACTGTCGGAGTGAGCAGTGAGTAAATTGAAGATTTTACAGAAAAAGGATGAATTCGGCATGTTAGGAGCATAGACATTAACTAGCACGTATCTATTAATACCAACTGAAGCATCTAGTATTAGATACCGGCCATTTTCATCTACCTGGGTTGAATTAATAGTATAATCAAGCGACTTGCTAAATAGAATTGCCACCCCTCTAGACTTGGATACATATGAGGCCGTAACACATTCCTTGATCCAGGCACCCTTCAGAGCAACTGGATCACCAAACCTCCAATGTGTCTCCTGAAGGAAAACAATATGAGGCTTAAGTGATTTAAGATGATTAGAAACTAGTTTTCTCTTTATTGGTGTATTCAGGCCATCAATATTCCATGAAAAGAGACGGAGGGAATCCTGCACTACCGTATTTGCGGACGGCAGGGTATCCACCAGGGGAGAGCTAGCCAACTCCCGTACGTGGATAGGCAACCGCCGCAAAGACAATTATCAGTCGGGTCAACCCCATGTCCCAGCGCCTGGGGTTAAAACACAAAAACGGGAGAAGCGACATGAGTTTTGACTCGAGTGAGCAGGTAATCTCCAGGACCGAACAGTAAGAACAACCCCAAAATAGAACATCTCTATAACAGTACAATATCAAATACAGTAAAGCTCCCATTATCACAGGGAGAATGAGAAAAGAACAGCAGGAGTAAGATACAATGCTAAACAGTATAGGCTCATGTATCTCACGTATTACAGCAGGTTCCATGAGTCCAACCGGTTATGGGCCTCCTCAGGAGAGTTCAGAAAATGGACCTGTCCCTCATGAGTCACCTTGAGCTTTGCTGGAAACAGTAAGGAAAACATGATCTTTTTGTCGTGTAGTGTTCTACAGATCGGGGAAAAGGCCTTGCGTTTCGCAGATACTTGAGTTGATTAATCTTGAAAAATCAGCACCTTGGCTTATTGAAACAGGAGCTCCGGTAATCTGCGATATTCCTGCAAGATTCTTTCCTTGTCCAGGAAGTTCAGAAGACGAATGATTACTGGTCTCGGTCGCTGGTTTTGATCATTCCTCTCTTAACCCAACCTGTGAGCCCTCTCTATGATCAAAGGACGGTCAGTTGAGTATGGGAGGTTTAATGTGTCCGTCAGCCATGTTTGTAGGTTACTCAACAGGTCCTGCTGTCTGACCGACTCTGGGATATTGACAAGGCGAAGATTGTTGCGGTGACTTCTATTCTCCAAGTCATCAATTTTTTCCAATAAGGATTGGATAGTTGCAGCTTGGCTATCAGAGGATACCTGTAAACGATGTTGGGCATCCTCCACAGTACTTTGCCTCTGCTCCAGCTCCGTGATTTTCGCTGTATTCACTGATAATTGAGTAAGAGTGGCATCCATTTTTACATTAAGTTCTTGAAAGCGTGAATCAAATAAAGGCCATAAAGCTTTCGCCACTTCAGATGCCGTCTCCGCCGCAGGCATTACAGAGGAGGACAGTCGGTGACGGGGGTGCAGAGCTCACCAGAGACCCCGACTGTTGCGATGCAGTTGTCTCCAACGCAGGCCCAGATTTATGAACCGGTTGAGATCTCGTTAGTTTTGAATTATTCCTCGAATTTGTTTTCTTATTAGACATGTTGACGAATTTGTCCATGATAGCAAAGAGGGACAAGATAGATGACACAGGCCTCCAGCAGGAGGATCTAACTAAGCTTCCAAAGGTCAAAATGTAGAAAGTTTATAGTAGCAATGGCAGTATGGTCAAACCATCAGTTCCCTTAGGGTCATAGGAACAAGCTGAGAAAGTCCCCTCTATTTCAGCCGATGAAGCAATAGATGTTGGGCCCCCACCGGCATAGACCCCCAGAATCACTGCCTTGAAACCAACCAAAGACTCACCGGGGCGACTTATATGATAAGGGCCAAGACTCCCGCTCCTCAGACAGGTGCAGCAATCAACATAGAGTCAAGGTAAGATCCACCTCCCCGCCAAAGGCAACCTCCGTGTGGATTGGGTACTCAGCGGCAATACGCTACCGCTCTGGGCTCTGACGCAGGAATGTCGCCTCCACACAACCAGGCCATCAAGAGTCTCCGGTCACCAACTGCTCCGGAACGAGGAGGGGAGGTAAGATGTCTTCCGGCCCCCCAATGATCACATGCGAGGGCAGTGGGCTGTACACAATAGGCTTCAGTGCTCAGGAGCCATCCGCCGCGTAAATCGTCCAGGCCGCAAGATAGGCGCCTAACCCTTAGTGTGGCTCGCCTGAGCCCAAATCCGGGGAAAAGTGAGTCGCTTGATTCCGTCCGGCTGTACAGTTTCCACCTCCGCTGGTACCACTGTGATTCACCGTTAGCAAGAGTATAAATCACGGGGTATATAACCCAGATCCCTGGAAAAATTCGGCAGCCACGGAGAGCAGCACTAAAACGCGGGTGCTTCCTTTAGCCCCGCCTCCGGAAGTCCGCTGCTATGCTCTTTTACAAGAGGAAGGTGGAGCATGACCCAAAACTAACTCAGCTCTGCCTAGACTGGAGAAGAATGGCAAGCACCCCAGAAAACCATGATGCCTGGCTCAGTCCATACAAGGACCAAAACAGAATAGTAAACAGGTAGACAAGTAACTGCTAGTTAAGAACATGCCTCACTCTGTCCTGAAAGGAACTGAAGATTATTATTATTATTCTTTAAGTATACAGCATCAACTTATTCCACAGCCTGTACAATAGGGAACAGACATCCAGAGATATTAACCCCTTAGGGTCCGACGATCCCGCGGCGTCTGGTCCTTTAAGGACCAGATAGACGCGTTCAACGTGCCGTCCCACGTGACTGATCACGTGGGGCGGCACATCAAAAGGAGGACTGGAAGAGATCGCTCCGGTCTTGGAGCGCTCAATTTCAGTCCACGGTATTACTCACCGCACTCCTGCAGGAGCGCGGTGAGTAAAAGTACGTGACGTACCAGGAGCATCACTGGTCCTTAAGTGCCGGACCAGCGTGATGGTCCGTGTACGTCACAGGACGCGAAGGGGTTAAATAGTACAAGTCAAATATGGAGAACAAAAGGGACTCCCTTCGTCTCTACAATACCCCTGTCAGAAAAGCAGTAGTCAAGCATTACAACCACTGGGTAAACTATTCTTACAACTACTAGGACACACAACTGAATGACATAAAAAGGACCACCACCTCCTTTTCAGTCCCAAGTGTAGCTACATCATAAACTAATCAAAGTATGTAACAAATACTGCTGCCGTGGAAGATTATCAGGAATTATTTAAGTAATATAAAATTTCTCTTTCTTCTGGCTAACCATGGCAACACTATACAGCATCATAAATAAAAAGTGAAGCAAAAGCATCTTATAAGATATACCTTCAAAGTAAATTTATTTATATAAACTATTTTCTTCCAAAGTGTTATTATAATATATAATATCTAATAAATGTATCTGAAGATGCCCACTTTGCCATCTTACATCACATGATACGCCAGGTTCCCCATGCTACTTGTGATGTTCTGCTGGAAAGTGCTTTTAAAGGCATAGTAATGTGTTTAAAAAAAAAAAAAAAAAAAAAAAAAGTATTGACTATATGGTAGATACAATTAAGAGAGTACTTGCACTTATTCGTATCTCTCAAACCATTATGGTTTGAGAGATATAGGAAAATAAAGTTCTCAGCTCCCTCCCCTTTCTGCTTGACGAGCTGTAAAGTGCTCAGAACCAGATTCTGGTTCCTGGATCACACAGCGGCTCTTCAGAAGCGCAGACATAGCAATACCTAAAAATAAATACTTCACTGGAATGGTCTACAACGTGTGCCTGGTTTGCAAGCACCATTGCAGACCATTTTGAATCCTGTGAGAACAAATACCCTAAAAGGACTCCGCAAACCCAGACAGACAAGACCAAACAGAGGTCCCTCTCGCTGGGTGGAAGACCAGTGTTCAATATGGACTATAGAGAAAAGCATTTAACAGGAATACTAAAATACTATTTTCTCTTATGTCCAATATGGAACACAGGTAGCAGGGGGATATCCCAACTCTAAGCTCCCCAGAAGTGGGGAAAAAAGGAGAAAGGACTTCAGCGCCTGTCCCCATGAGTTCCCTAAGACTATCCAGAATCAGAACGGTCCTAGCAGACTAAAGAGTCAACGGACACTGAACTTACACAGCACACACAAGACGACAACTGGGCTCAAACAACTCAACAGTATGGCAACAAAGTATGCAGGTCCCTAAACAGGCAAGGTAGCTTGAAGTACCTTCTGGCCAAAGCTGGCATCAACTGAAGCCAGGACATCAACACAGTAGTGCTTAGTAAAGGTTTTGCTTGACCCTCCCTGTGACCATCAGGAATGACAGACAGGGAGTCAATCTAATGAAAAGGCTCAGTGTGGTAAGCACAAAATTTGAGACACCGCACCACATCCAACAAATGGAGATCCTTCTCCCCTAGTCAGACTTAGCGTTAGGACAAAAGGAAGGCACAATAATCTATTGATTTGATGTGAAACTCAGAAACCACCTTTCAAAGGGACTTCTGAGAGGTTCAAAGGATTGCCTTTCCTTGTGGAAGATCAAGAAAGGCAGCTTGCAAGACAAATCCTGCATCTTAGCAACTCTGCAGACTAAGACTACTGCCAAAAGAAAAGCCATCATAAAAGTAAATTGACGCACAGGAATAGAAGCAAGGGGCTTAAAAAGGAGGCCTCTGCAGAACTCTAATTATCAAATTAAGGTAACACAGAGGAGTGGGGGCCTTAAAGGCAGGGAAGGCATAAGCCAACCCCTGAAGGAACAACCCTGACATCCGAAATGGTAGCAATAAATCTATGAAAGAACACAGAAAATTTGAAAATTTGAACCTTTAAGTAGCTCAAGCTGAGCCCTTTGTTCACTTCATCTTGGAGAAATGATAAAGGAAAATCAGACTTGTCACGCACCACAAATGGAAAATAGATCATACCCTCTGGTAGGCCTTGCAAGAGAAAGGCTTGCAGGCCTGAATCATAGTGGACATGACATCAGTGAAGACCCGTTTCTCCTCAAGATGTGGGCGTCAAAGCAATCTTTTTCACATCATCGCGCCAGGTAACCCTAAAGTACAAGGTATGGCCTGGGAGGAAAGCAGAGCAGGTCCTGAATGGACTGACCAGGTCCACAAACCACGGCCTCCTGGTCCAATATGGAGTGACCAGAATGACACTCGCACCGTGTATCCTGATCTTCTTAAGTACCCTGGGTATTAGAGTCAGAAGAAATGCATAAGCGAGGTGGAAGCTCTACGGAATAGACATGGTGTCTGTGGTGAAGGCCAGAGAATCTCCCCTCTGGGAGCAGAAGTTTGGAACCTTCTTGTTTTCTCTGGTGGCTATGAGATCTATCATTGTCAGACCCCACCATTGCACAATCAGAACGCCTTCAGACTGTGTTCCCACTCTCCAGGATCAATGTCCGACTGAGGGTCTGCCAGCACGTTTTCTACCCCTAAAATGTGCACAGTGGTGATGGTCGGAACATGGGCTTCTGTCCAACCCAGAATGTACTTCTCATTGAACCAGGTGGTGGCACTGCGAGTGCCTTCTTGAAGGTTGAATGTTGATGTAAGCCATTGTTGTCCGACTGGACCCTCACTGGCCAGTCCTTAGTCTTCAATTTACCCCCATGTCCCTTAGAATCCGACATCCTGACAGTAAAGGTGCCTCACACTAGTATAAACAACCAGTAACAATTCCTCAGACTAACAATTCACCCCAGAAAATCCCATATCTGGCAGGAGAAAGGTTAATCTGGAGAAGTAGAATTTGCCACTGTGTAGGATAAGCAAGAGAGAAGTAAAATGTAACTGCAAATCTGGCAGCCAATCGGAAGAAAGCCCGCAAAACCAGGAATTCTGGTAAACATAGTTGCCTAGCAATACCTACCTCTCTGAATGGAAAATCATCACAGGCCCGCAAGACACACAGGACATAACCCAGATGAAAGGACATGAGGAGAAGAACAAAGAGCCCACTCTGACTTCTGTATGATCAACAGGTCTAGAGTTATGCCCAAAAGAAGTTTGCCCATGGTGGTGGCACAAGTACCCATTCTTAAAGGGGGCTGCGGTTAATTTCAGGCAACATTCAATACTCATGGACCCAAAAACCCTAGGAGGCAGGTAAAGGGAAGCCATAAAGGAGCCCAAGACAGAGGAAAAGGCTAGAAATCGCCCACAGTGCCCCAAGTTAGAGTAAACTGCAGGGAAAGGGGTAATCCATTAAAAACTGAAGCCATCCTTGCTCCAGAGCCCAGGAAAACCAGTAATAGAATAATAAATTCTACCCAAAATGTGTGCAGGAGCCAAAGGCTCAGAGAGAACCCAAGAGATTATGCTGGGAGGGGACACTTGGCCTGAAAGATTCCCTCCACAAGGCTGCTACGGTTCACACAGCACCTGTACACTGGTCAGTCCACTCCAGGGGAAGCCCAGTAACATAAACCGCCTAATGCGGGAATTTTGCAGTCCCATATCAACAGAAAATAAAAAGGCTCTCTGTTCCATCCATTCACCACAGGTGACACAGTCAAACTGAAGGCTATAAAAGAGGGGAAGGGTTAAGCTGGAGGAGTGACTGGAAGTCTCCACCTACAATACTTTTTTTTTTTTTTTTTTTTTTTTTTTTATTAGATGTGACATGCCCTCCAAGAGGAGGGACTAAACCCCCATGATACCCGTGTTCCATACAAGAGAAGTAGGATATTAGTGTTACAGTTTAAATACTTTTCTCTTTAGTACGTATGGAACACATCCATCATGGGGGTTGAGAGTCACTCCTCCTGGAAGGAAGGGTACATCACAAAAGACAGGGTCTTTGGGGTGGAGACTTCCTTCTCTTCGTCCAGTTCAACCCTCCGCCCATTTTCCAGAACTCATTTGAAGAAAGCCACAGCAAAAGAAAAAAAAAGTGGGTAAGAGGAAAAAAAAATTCCCATGACTGACCATAAGAGGACTTCTCTGCCCAGAGAAACAAAGCAAGTAATGTTTTTCTACAGCTAGGAGACCTGTGTTCCATATAGACAAAAGAGAAAAGGATTTAACATGTAAGAACACTATGCTCCTATTTTCTCTTACGTCCAAGGTGGAAAACAAGTACCATGGGGATATACCAAAGCCCAGATTTCAGGGAGAGTAAAGAGAAAGAGCACCCACAAATTCCCATGAGACCAGAGTTCCCTAGGACTATTCTGGATCTGAATAACCATAGTTCAGAAACACTGAACTAACACTCCACACCAACAAAGAGCAAATGGGCTTATAAACTAATGAACAACTAATGAACAGCTGTCAGTAGAGAGAAGACAAAGACAACCCTAAACAGGCAAGACTGCCTGAAGGACCTTTTCGATCAAAGCTGGCCTAAGTCTAGGCCAACATGTTGATGAGATAGTGTTTGGTGAAAGTATGTAAGGAAGACCAAGTTGCAGCCTTGCACAGCTGTTCAGCCGAGGCCTGCTTCTTGTAGGCCTACAAGCACCACAGATCTGGTGGAATGTTCTGTGTTCTTAAAGGGAACTGGCTTCTTCCTGCTCTGATACTCTTGGCATATGGTAGCTTAAATTGAAGATGGAATGATTACCTTGGATGCAGTCTGAAGCTCCCTAGAGCCCTTAGGAATAATGAAGATAGTCAGTCTTAAAACAGGCTTAGTGCAATTCACATAAAACTTCAAAAAATGCACAAGGTTCAACAGGTGAAAATCCCTCTCCTAAGCAAATGAAGGATCAGGACAAAAAGACGGCACAAGAATCTCTTGATTGATGGGAAACTCTGAAGCTACCTTAGGAAGAAACTCCTGAAAAATATCAAGAACTGCCTTATCCTGGTGAAACACCAGAAAAGGAGGCATGCAGAGCTTGCAGCTCAGCTACTCTCCGAAACAGACATCTGCCAAGAAAAAAGGCATATTCAGTGTCATCTGATACAAGAAGAGGAGGCTCAAAAGGGGTATCCTTTAAAAATGTTGCACAAAACAGTGTGCAACTACAAGGCGCATTTAAACAGGTCTCCCGAGTGTTGACACGTCTCTACCCCCCATTTTTCCTTACACTTCTGTTATTTTCTCTCTTCCTCCTCCTTTACTTTTCTTCTCTCCCTAGATCTCCTTTCCTGCTCTTTCATTCTACCTTTAAAATTCCTTTTTCAGTAAACTCTCTACAGGAAGTAGGATGAGTTGCTTGACCCATTCACCTTGGTCTCACCATTTACCTGGCACTTCCACCTGGTTTCTCCCACAACATTCAAGTTCCACTGTTCTATTATACACTATGTTGTACCTTCAGCCCTATACCCTGTATGATGACTTGTATTGTTCGCATGTACTTCCCTTTGTGCTAACTGAATAAAAATCTATTTATACAAAAAAAAAAAAAAAAAACCATACATGAGATTCTCGCCCTGCATCATCAGAGCAAGATTCTCATGTTGCGGTATTAAACATCGCTTCAAGTCCAATCTTGCGACAAGAAATTGTGCGCCTCTCATGAACAAAGCAGAAAACCTGATCCCAATGACGCTGAGCACTGCTCTGGGCTCTCTCTCCCCTTCTCTGTGTGCTCCGCCCTGTCATTCTGCACACAGAGAAGAGGAGAGAGAGCCTGGAGCATGGGGCAGTTACTATGCAGATCTTCTTGGAAGAAACATTTGCTTTCTTCTCCATCTCTGAAGATGTGCTCAAGACAACTAGAAAAGAAGGTGCCCTGTATCAGTGAGAATACTACCTTAAAAGACAAGTGGGAGCACTGCAGAAATTCACCTTGCCTCTGCCCGCTATCAATAACATCTAATACAGCTAGCAAAGGAGTCTATAACTACCAGCATATTTACGGAGGAGACACAATGGTGCCTTACTATGGTCACCACACAATTGTCGTATAGCTGCACCAAAGCAAAAAACTATTGGATACTCTGCAACTTCATAAAAGCAACTTTGTCTTTATTGGTATTGAAACGTACATCAGCATCAAGTAGTAAACATCCATACAACATATATAATAGAGTTACAGACCGCGTGACATCTCCATGAGCAGGTTCTGGCCACCCCAATCAACGTGTTTTGCATGTAATAATGCTTAGTTGTGACCAGGACTTACAATGGGTCCACAATAATCAGTATAACAGCGGCCTGAGAGCCTATTCAGTCAGGAGAGAAGAGCTCCTGCCCGCGTCAATTAACAGTAAACTCTGGACCCCTGAACTTTGGAGACTAAAAGGACAGGAGAGGCATTTCATTTTTACCCTCAAACACATTGATGACTAGTATAGATTTCAAGTAGATCGAGTACTATCATTCTGCATACATAGATTTTAATCATAGTTATAATAGGAGTCCCATTAAATCCATTTAGCAATTACCCATGCTCTGGGCTCACTCTCCCCTTCTCTGTGTGCAGAACAACAGGGCAGAGCAGAACACACAGAGGAGAGAGAAAGAGAAAGAGAGACAGAGAGAGCCTAGAGCAGTGCTCAGCAACACTGGGATCAGGTTTTTCTGCTTTCACGAGAGGAGCACAATTTTTTGTACCAAAATTGGTCTTGAAGCGGAGTTTAACCCTGCGACATGAGAATCTTGTGTTGTTGATGCAGGGCGAGATTCTCATGTCACCCTTTTAATCACAGCAACATTTTTCAAGTGAATCCTCAAAAGGAGGCCTCTGAAAAATGTTCAAGACTAGATTGAGATCCCACAGAGGTGTGGAGTCCCAGAAAGAAGTGAAGGCGTGAGCCACCATTCTAGAAAAGTCTATATGTCTGGAACAACAACAGTAAGTCTCTGAAAGAGCAGAAAGGGCAGAGATCTGTACCTTGAGGGTACTCTGACTGAGAACTTGTTGACTCAATCCTAAAAGAACAACATCTGGAAAAGGGAGAAAACCTGTGGGAACATATTCTTGTCTGCACACCACCGACGGAAAATGGTATAGACAAATGCCTTAGAGGAAATTGCGTCCCAGCTTGGATCATAGTGGAGACTGAAAAGAGCCATGCCATCAAGGACAGCCTCTCCACACCCTAGTACCGCAAAGGGTACTGCAGCAACAGATTGCACCAGGATTCCTCGAGTCATGTGGATGCAGGATTATCAAACTTTTCAGCTGATCACTTGGACTGCCAGGTCTGTCTGGACTTTGTTTCAGGGTAATGATTGGAGATCTGAGGGTTCTGTGATCTCTACACCCCAGATTAGTGGGGGGGAGATGAAACGCACATGCTTTCCACGCAAGAAAAGAACACTTGGTGGAAAGTTGAGGCAAGAAAGTGCCCTTACCACCAGTAGCTTCACTAATCTTTCAGGTCAGGCCCAAAAAGGGCTTTGCCCGCAAAAGGCAAAGACACTGTTGACTGCTTAGAAGGAATGGCATGCAGAAAAAGCTGAGGATTTAGTGGAAAATCTGTCCATATCAAACAAGGCCTTAGTGATGTAGGCATTGGCTCCCATGTTATGGCCACCAACACTAGTGTTTCTTCCTTAGTCACATCAGCATGCATAGCTTCCGACAGCTTCTCTCCCCCACATAACAATTGCGCTATTGACCTAGGTGGAGTAAAAATAGGCCTTAAAACTGCCCCGGTGGCAGCAAAATTGGCCTGGAGTAAGAAGTCAAGTCTCTTATAAGCCTGGTCCTTGCGCCCTGAAGCATCTGCAAGGGGAAGGGCAGTGTTCTTTGCCAAGATCAAGATGGGGGATCAATGACAGGGGGGTGAAGCATGCTAAGCCAAAGCCTCAAGCCATAAAAGTTTATTAAGAAAAAGTCTCTTATTAGAGGTTTTCCACTCATCCATAATCTGATCCAGAGTGTTATTGGGGCAAAACAGGGGAGTCCAGTTATTGTTTAGAGGACACCCCAATAATCTGTGTGCACCTTGAATAAAGAGTTAACCTGTTTGAAGGTGGGCAGAGGTTTCCAAGAACAGAGAACCCCCTAAACTGAAAAATGGATTTGTGCCAGTGATGAGTGTTTTAACCCATGCAGGCTCTTGTTCAGAGCTGGAATGACATGGAGGAGTAGTAGGGGCCCACAGGAGAAGGGGGGCACAGAGATCCGGAGTATTGCCTAGAAGTCCAGTATGGCATGAAGAACAGTGGGTAAGGGGGTGTGGGAAGCCCCTGAATCCTTAGCCTTCCATTTCTCCATATTCCACTTTGGACACAGTCAGACACACCCAGGAGAAAGAGTCTAAAACTAGTTCAACAAGATGAAATATCCCCAGTTTAAAGTAAATCACCCAGAAAAACCTAAAAAGTACTTATCTGGTATGCAAAGGATTAAAATGGAGGAGAGAGCAAAGAAAGTTAGTCTCTGCGTAGTATAAGCAAGGTAGAAGTAAGATGGACACCAGCAAATGGGTCAGCAAATAGGAAAAAAAAGCCCAGGAAAAAGGGAATTATGGGAACTACGGTCTTCTTCCTTGCTTCTTGCCTAGCAACTCGTGTTATTCCATGGACCATTTTAGAGATGTCCGAAAGAGGTGTCTCCCATAGAAGTCAATGGAGCAAAGACGACCACAGGTGGGCACTGGTTCTTGAAGGAGCCACTACACTAAAACTGATCCCAAATAAAAATTTAAAAAAAAAGTGTAAAAACTAAAGTAG
Source organism: Rhinophrynus dorsalis (assembly GCA_037306005.1). NCBI lineage: Eukaryota > Metazoa > Chordata > Amphibia > Anura > Rhinophrynidae > Rhinophrynus > Rhinophrynus dorsalis. The sequence goes on along the minus strand of CM074724.1, from coordinate 177,998,953 downwards.
TAGTAGAAATAAGCCCCACAAACAAACCAAACACTTACCATACCAGAAAAGTAATGAAAGGGTTAAGTAGAAGAAAAGGACAGCAGCCATCTGTCCTTCAAGACCCCAAGGGAATATTCTTTGCAAATGGATAAAAAAAGGGAACAGTCTGTGGTTGTAAATGGAAAAATCTCCAATACAGTTAAAGAAGGTCTGCCTTCTACTGGACCGGAATGATTAAAATGTTATAGAGAAACCATTTTGTCTGTATATTAGGCCTGTGTGTTTATGAGAAACTTAGTTGTTTCGCTAGAAATGGATTTTGAAACATACAGTGAGAGCATGGATCCAGAAGAACCTCAAAAACAGCGCATATGACAGAGACAGACAGGAAGATAATTCTAAGTGTAGTATTTATTGCATATAAAAAACTTTAAAAAAATAAATGATTGCACTTACAAGAGCCCTTCTTCGGCTAAAGGCATGTAACAGGTCCTTTCCCTTGTAGCCAACGAGCTGTGTCCACTGAAACCTTCTGCCAACCCAGATGCGATCTCATAAATGGATAAAATAATGTAAATACAATTGGGTTTATTGCATATATGTTTGAATCAATGTTCTCTTATAGTATGTCTTCTGATAAAAGAAGGATAGCGTTTCACCGATGCTGGTTGTCAAAACCTCGTGCTGAGGCGAGTTCGTATCTTCGGCGTTGTGAGTCAACAGATCATGGGGGCGGGGCGGGGAAACTCACAGGGGGCGTGGATAGGACCTGTACCTGAGTACGTATAGCGATGACCAGAACGTTTTCGCAGGCTTACAGTCTGCTTTCTCTAGGGCGTATGGGAAAAAGGAGGTAATGAGATACCTCCTGTTATATATAGGTTTCTTATTGGGTCAAAGGGTAAAAAATGATAATGACAATAAAAAATTAAAATAAATTAATTGGTAGTAATAAAAAATAAGTACATCATATGAATAAACATTCAGAAACACTTAAATAACACAAGTACATATTAAAAAATGGTAAAAAGGTTGAATCCGTTTGGTAAATATTTAAAAACATGAATAAATGAAAAATATATGTAAATCAAAGATTGATCTAAAAACATGGATGAACGCTTATGTTTCTGCAAACTTTGTTTGGGATATTTGAAGCATTCTTATGTAGAATGCTTTGTAATAAGAGTTATGGAGTATGTATCCAAAACCTAATAAATATCTAATTGTATATTATCACCATTAAATGTTGCCCATTTATATGAAAAAAGGAATTGTCTATAATTCAAAGAAATTATTTAATTATTTTAGTAAAGAAAAGTGATGGAAGAAAGAAATTCTCCCCGTGAGTGATTTAATCCTATTGGAATGATATGTAAATGGTTCTGTGATAATTCAGTGAAAGGGGAGGTGTATAAGAATGAGTGAGAAATTGATCTCAGTGACATATGGTGAAGTATGTGTTCTTAAGATCGAGCGTTAGGTAAAAAGAAAAGGAAAGAAAAAAAAGGATGTGATGTCGGACTAAGATGTGTGAGAGAAGTTTGCTGTTGCTATTTGAATCTGGAAATTTGGAAATGATGAAGTGTATGTTAAAGGTGAATGCGAAAAAATATTATTATGGTGAGAGGAAGGGATAGAAATCCGTGAATGGGTCTCTCCTCCGCATTTGATGAGACCTTTCTGTGTATTGCGCTGTGATTTTATTGTGCGGGAATAGAAGGCAACATTGATTGGTGATATATATATTACTTGATACATTTGTAAAAGATAACATAGTTATATTTGTTCGGGATAGCTAGAACTGCCTAGGTTTTGAGGATACATTATTGTAGGAAGAAGAATTCATATGAATAAAATTGATTATGAAAATCGATTTGATAATCTATGTACTATTTATCGAAAAAGGTTTTTTAGTTATTCAAAGAGGATTGGAAACTGATAATTTATGTTGTGGTTTGACGAAGTATGTGTATAATGTTGGTGTGAAAGAAAAAGTATGTGAATTGAGAAATAAGTACACGAAAAAATGAGTACACAAAAACCTTGTAGCGGTGGGTATGTTTGAATATAAATGGAATACGATATGCTGTGAAAATGGAATGGATTGAAATGGTCATACGAAATAGATGTGAAGATTGGATGAATAAAATAATGTAATGATTAAATAGTTGTAATGAATGTAAGGAAGTGTAATGATGAATGGAAATGTGATTGTGTGTATTGTATAAAAGGTAAAAATGATATGAATTGGTTGTAGGTGATGAAAGCATATGAAAATGCAGGTTTATGAGTAAGAGTGTGATTTGGTGTGTTGTATAATAGATGTATAATAGTGCATTGAAATTGAGCAGTGGGAAAAAGTTGAGCTGCTATTTATTAAAAGAGGTGATATACTTAAATTATAGGAATGATGCAAAATCAAAATCTGCATTAAGACCCTTAGGATGTAATGTGCCCAGCTCATATATCCAAAAGGATTCTCGCTGTCTTAGTTTTAAAAGTCTATCTCCTCCTCTGTGGTTAGTATTAACCTGTTCTATCCCTGTGATGGTAAGATTGGTATGTTCGCAATTGTGTTGAGTTTTGTAATGATTGGATAATGAATGAGTTTCCAATCCTCTTTGGATATTGTAAAGATGTTCAGCCAATCTGATCTTTAATTTTCTTTTTGTTCTTCCTACATATTGCAAGCCACAAGAACAAGTAATAAGATAGACTATATATGTGCTAGTACAGGTTATATATTCCTTGATGTTATATTTTTTCTTGGTGACAGTGGAAGTGAAATGTGTATTTTTTGCTGCTGGTAAATGTATACAACATTTACAATTCAATCTTCCACACTTAAACATTCCTTTTCTAATACAAAGGGTGGTTTGTGGGGATTTTTTGTTATTTTTGCAATGAATGTCACTGGGTGCTACATAACTAGCTAAATTTCTGTTTTTCCTATAGATGATTTTGGGTTGATTACCTATAATGGGTTTGAGAATAGCATCTTCCATGACAATGTGCCAATGTTTTTTCAAGATGTTATGAATTTGTTTGGATTGACTACTGTATGTTGTTGTAAAAGATGGTGCAGAGTTATCAAATTTTTGGGTTTTAGGCTTATATTTGATAAGATCGGCTCTGTTTAATTTTGAAGTTTTTTCTTTAGCCTCTTCTATAATTTTTTGGTTGTATCTTTTTTTCTCTGAATTTTTTTGTTAATATAGTGGATTCTTTAATATAGTCTTCCATTTGTGAACAGTTACGTTTAACTCTCTGAAATTGACCATACGGTATATTTTCGATCCATTTTTTGTTATGACCACTTGAAGCATGTAAATAATAATTTCCATCTACATTTTTACGATGATTGCAGAATTGTATCTATAAATCAGTACTGATAAAAAGTTCAACATCTAGAAATTCTATCTGTTTTTGTTGAATATTGCTGGTAAACTTTAAATTCATTGGATTAGAGTTCATGTATACAATGAATTCTTTACATTGTGCGTCAGTACCTTCCCATATTAAAAGCATATCATCTATATATCGTTTATAATAGACTACATGCTTTGAAAAGGGGTTGTTGTTTTGAATGTAGGTTTCCTCCCATTTACCCATATATAGGTTAGCATATGATGGTGCGAATGCTGATCCCATAGCAACTCCTGATATTTGTAAAAAGAATTGTTTTTCAAAAAGGAAGTAGTTATGGTGCAGGATGAAGTGTATGCATTGGATTAAAAATTGGATTTGTGTGGAAGGTAAGATATTTTGTGTGGTAAGAATGGACTGAATTGCTGATATACCTTGTTGATGTGGAATACATGTGTATAGACTTGACACATCGCAGGTTACCCACAGATAATTTGTTTTCCAGGTGATATTCTTTAAGCTGTTTAGAACATGTATGGTATCTTTCAGATAAGATGGTAATGTGAATACTAATGGTTGTAGGAATTCATCTATATATTGGGATAGGGAATATGTGAGAGAATCAATGCCTGATATGATAGGTCTTCCAGGTGGTTGGGTAACAGATTTATGTAATTTGGGAAGATGGTAGAAGATAGAAATAGTTGGATTTGGATTATAAATAAATTGATATTCTGATGTATAAAGAATATTTTGTTTCATGGCAGATACTAAAAGATTATTGAGTTACTTTAAATACTCTTTGGTAGGATCTTGTTTTAATGTAGCATAGGTTGATGTATCTTTTAGTAATCTATAAGCTTCTTTTAGATAATCTGTTTTATCTTGTATACATATTCCTCCCCTTTGTCAGCTTGTCTAATAATGATGTTTTCGTTTTGTTGTAGCTTTTTTAAGGCTAATGTTTCTTCCTTATTCAAATTTCTATATCTTTTAGGGATAGTGGTTGTTATTGTATCTAGGTCTCTTAAGACTAGTTGGTGAAACACTCATTTGTTCAGATTGACTTTGTGTGGGGAAAAAAGTGGATTTAGAATTTTTATTACTGTGTATGGGATCATAGGTATCTGATGATATGGATTCATTTTTGAGCATTTCTAAAGAGCGTGTATTATATTTATCTTGCATGGTGGATTTGATTTCTTTGGATTGTGGCTCTCTTGGATTTATTGCAAAAAATCTCTTTAGTGTCATTGATCTGATATATTTATTAATATCTATATACGTATTCAATTTATTGAGGGATTTGGCTGGAGCAAAGGACAAACCTTTGTTTAAAACTGAAGTTTCAAATGAGTATAAAGTGTAATTACTTAGATTAAAAATAGAAGAGTGATTCGTTAGAGTTCTTCTAATTCTAGTTTAGTGATTTTTGTTAGTCCCTCCTCTGCAGCCTCTTCTGTAGATAAATGTCTTTTTTGTTGTTTGATTGTTGTTTTGATTGGTGACAGAAGGGAGATGATTTCTTGTGTTTGTACTGGAGAGTGTAGTTGTTCTAATGTTATATTCGTTTGTATGGGGTGATGTACTATTGCAGTTGTTTGAGTTTGAGGTTTCATTTGAGTTGAATGTTGTATTGTTGATTGATCTGTATTTGTTTGGTTGCAATTTGGGATGTATTGGAAGTTTTTCTTGTTGTCTGAGGTTGTGTAGTTTTCCTCTGTTGAGATTGCTTGTGGCCCCTCCCCAAAAAATATTGATGTTTAGAGTTCTTAGGGATGGCCCCTTCACGCTCTGTAGATAATGTTTGAAATCGGTTGTAAGTAGGTATGTTATACTGGTGTGAGACATTTCTATTGTTTGTTGAATAGGAATTGTGATAATTTTTATTGGTATAATATGGGTAAGTTTTGTTGTAATGATTCTTAGAATACAATGTTTTGGGATGTGTGAAACCATGGTGGTTAATGATTTTGGATCTATTTTCATAATCCTGTTTATCTCTTATGAACTTTTTTTGTTTCGTATGTGTAATGTTTTTTTCTAATGTACTTAGATTTTTATTAATGTGATTTTGTAATTTTTTGTGTTCATTTGTAAGGTTAGAATTATTAATTTTTGTTTCTAGATCTTCAATTTCTTTTTTAGTCTAGGTTAGTCTATTATCTCTGTATTTAATTAGTAATTCTATAAGCTGAAGAGAACTGCTTTCCAGTATTGTGTCCCATTCTGTCTGGTATTCAATTTCATCAATTTTAAACAAAGGAGCTTTGTATATTCTAAGCCCTCTTGATACAATTCTGTGTTTTTTATAATTTTCTAGGACAATTAGATCGAACCAATCTTTGGTTTCTTTTATTAAAGCTCTTTCTAAATCTCTGATTAATTGGAGTGGGTCACAATTAGTGGTTGGCTGAGTGTTCTCTATTTGTAAGAAATCTAAAGTTCTGCATCTTTTATTTCTGATATTTTGGTACGATACTGATTCAGACATGACTTATCTTAGTGCTGTTACAAACAATATCAAAAAGTGCAAGGAAAGTAGTTAAGAACAAAGAAAATATTTTCCGTATTGTGAGCGCTCTAGTCAGGGGCGGATTGTGGTGCAATACCAGCCCGGGGGATTTTCTTATTTAACTGGCCCACTAGCTGGTATTTGAGAGCCAGGGTGGGGGTGGGGGTACACAGTGCATTGCTCAGCAATAAATACTGTATGCAGTATATTATAAGTTATTAACCACTTGCATGCCAGAGAGATGTACAGTAATGCATTCTGAGATTACCCATTGATTGTCCCATAGGTGCACACCACATTGCACACAAATATGTACCTCAATGAATAACCCCTTGTGTGCTAAAGAGGCATAATTAATCTGTAACTGACATCTTTATTCACCTTTCTGGTATACAAGGGGTCAATTACCCATGAATTAAGCCTCTAGAATACAAGGGGTTAAACAGTGAGGTACTGCCTAAGAGGAATTCAGTGGGTTAATAGTAGAATAAAACAGTGCTCTAATCCTGTCTGGCATGTAAATGGTTAATAACTGATTATTTATACCTATCTAAAAAAAACAGGGGGTTAAAGGGTTAACACATCATACATTAAACCTATCTAGCAACAATACAGTTAGTTAATAAAAATTAATACCATTTGGAACTGCCAGGTAGTTGGGACCCAGAAGCTTTGCCTGCTAATCTTGCACTGCAGCAGGACACACTGCAGGCAGAGCAGGGACAGCTAAGTCAGCCTTGGGGGTGGGACAGATAGAGGGAAAAGGACCACGTCTTCACTGCTGCTCTGGTGAGTTGTGCCTTCGGTCCACAAAGTTGTGGACTGGAGAGGTGAGATCATCTGATCTCCCTACCGGCCCATAACTGAGCGGCCCACCGGGGGATGCCCGATCCCCCGATAGGACAATCCGCCCATGGCTCTAGTTAAAAGTCACTGAATTTTGATCGTATCAGAAAGGTATATATAAGTGATAATATGGTAAAAAACAATAAGTTGTATTAATAAGATGCTTAATGGTAGTCTGTAAAATTATTGAATATAGATATGTTAGTTGAATATGGATGAAAATAAAGATGAAAAAGATATATTACAGACAATAGGTGAGCTGTAGAATGAAAACTCTGTTACTAATTCTTATAGACAGTTCCAAGATGAAATGAAGATGGGATGAGTTCTTACTAATATGAAATGGAAATGAAATGGAATGAACACACAAACATGAAGATCAAGATGGAGTCAGGATGAGATGATGAAATGGTACTGCTTTCCTTATACTGTCTCAGAGAATGCTGCAGGATGAGGGGTAAAAGTGGCCTTGTCCAATGTGGAGAAACTGGATCCAGAAGAACCTCAAAAACAGCGCATATGACAGAGAGACAGGAAGATAATTCTAAGTGTAGTATTTATTGCATATAAAACACTTTAAAAAATAAATGATTGCACTTACAAGAGCCCTTCTTGGGCTAAAGGCATGTAACAGGTCCTTTCCCTTGTAGCCAACGAGCTGTGTCCACTCAAACCTTCTGCCAACCCAGATGCGATCTCATAAATGGATAAAATAATGTAAATTCATTCAGGTTTATTGCATATATGTTTGAAACAATGTTCTCTTATAGTATGTCTTCTGATAAAAGAAGGATAGCGTTTCACCGATGCTGGTTATCAAAACCTCGTGCTGAGGCGAGTTTGTATCTTCAGCGTTGTGAGTCAACAGATCATGGGGGCGGGGCGGGGAAACTCACAGGGGGCGTGGATAGGACCTGTACCTGAGTACGTATAGTGATGGCCTGAACGTTTTCGCAGGCTTACTGTCTGTTTTCTCTAGGGCGTATGGGAAAAAGGAGGTAATTGTTCTTAAATACAGTGAGAGCATGTTTGTATCCTTGAAAAGGCCTCTTTTCCTGCAATCCAACAAATGTTATCTTTTGCAGGAGGGATGCACATGCTGTTTCTGTGTGGGGGGATACTAGTTTCACCTTCCTGAGAGGCGCCGCTTTCCGTTGTTCTTAAATTATTTTCTTATCTGTATGCTTATTCATTTTGATTTATATGTATGGTCTTCTCTAAAGACTGACATCTAGTGGCATGAATGATTATTTCCTTCAAGTCTATATGCATATTTGGGTATATGTTATTTACCAACTAGAAAGCTTAATGGGAATCTAGAGATTACCTAAAAGAGGATTTTAGTCTTACCTGTTAAATCCTTTTCTCTTAGTCCATACAGGTTACTGCTAACTTTGGGTAGGCGATCCACCCCTTTAACAAGGAAGGAACAATTTGAGAAGTGAATGCAGGGGATGGAGCCTACCTTCCCTCCTTGGCTGCAGCTAGCCAATCAGCTCCAGTAAGATTTGAGACACCAATTATTGACTAAAAGTATAAGGAAAAGAAGACTCCTGTGAGTATGACCCCGAAGGACCCCCACGATCTGACACAGGAGAGCCAAGCATGGTCCCTTGAGAGGGTGGGAGACCAGTAACCTTATGGACTAAGAGAAAAGGATTTAACAGGTAAGACTAAAATCCTCTTTTCTCTGTCGTCCAATACAGGTTGTTGGTAACTTTGGGATGTCCAACCATTGAGTTTCACAGAGGCGGGAAGTAAGGCAAGGACCACGCACAAGGCCCACAAAGTCACCAGAGCAGATATGAACCATCAGATCAGAGATAGCCCAACAAAAGAAATGAGGTGTCAACAGACACTGAACAGGGGTAACACCACCCCAGGAACTGTTACACAGCACACTGAACTAGAGCCAACAGGGCTCAAAAGTGAAGGAAGCACCAAAGAACCGAAGATGATCCTATACAGGCAAGACTGCCTCTAGGATCTTCCTCCCAAAGCAGGCGTCAGCTGATGCCAGCACATCAACACGGTAATGCTTCGAAAAGGTGTGCACAGATGATCAAGTGGCAGCCTTGCACAACTGATCAGCGGAGGCCTGATTCTTGTAATCCCAAGAAGCCACAATAGGTCTAGTAGAATGAGCCGTGACCCGAAAGGGAACAGGCTTCTTCCTTAGCTCGTAAGCCTTACGAATAGTGGACTTGATCCAAGACTAAATAGACACTTTGGATGCATGTCTCCCTGCCCTGGGGCCCTCAGGACTGACAAACAGTGTGTCAGACTGTCTAATGGACTGCGATGTACATAAAACTTGAGACAATGCACCACATCTAACAAGTGGAGATCCCTCTCCTTGTCAGAGGCAGGATCAGGGCAGAAAGAAGGCACCACAATCTCCTGATTAATGTGGAACTCAGAGACCACCTTCGGGAGAAACTCTTGTGAAGTGTGAAGCACCGCCTTGTCTTTGTGAAACACCAAAAAGGGTGGTTTACAAGACAGAGCCTGTAACTCTGCAACATGGCGAACAAACACGATCACCAGGAGAAAGGCCATTTTCCACGTCAGCAGGCATAGAGGAATAGTAGCCAAGGACTCAAAGGGAGGACACTGAAGGACGGCCAAAACCAAGTTAAGATCCCACTGAGGAGAGGGAGTCTTAAAAGCAGGACGAGTATGAGCAAAGCCCTGGAATAAAACCTTGACATCAGGAAGAACAACAATGTGCCTCTGAAAGAAAACAGAGAGAGCAGAAGTCTGAACCTTAAGGGAGCTCAAACAGAGGCCCTTATCCACACCGTCCTGCAAGAAAGCTAGGACTGTAGGCAGATCAAATTCCTGAGAAAGGTCCCTATCCGCACAAGATAGAAAGGTCGACCAGACACGATGGTAGGCCTTAGAAGAAACAGGTTTGAGGGCACTGAGCATAGTAGCCACCACACCATAAGAAAAACATTTCTTCAGTATTGAGGATTCAATTTCCAAGCCATCAAAGCTTGACTTGAACATCCTCCTTCCACAGGTAACCCTGTAGAAGATCCGGATGGCAAGGGAGCCTGTCGAGGCCAGTACGGAGCAATCAGAATGACTGGACAGTGCTCCAGTCTCAATTTCCGTAACACCCTGTGCAACATTTGAAGGGGAGGAAAGACGGAAGCCAAAGGAAATAACCAAAGAATGGACACTGCATCCACCGCTAGAGCTAGAGGATCCCACCAGCGAGAGCAGAACCTCGGAACATTCCGGTTGTGTCTTGTCGCCATCAGGTCAATGAAAGGAAGACCAAACTTCTGAACAATGAGGGTGAACACCTCTGGGTGAAGTTCCCACTCTCCGCTGTCCGTGTGTCGAAATAGGAAGTCTTGACATTGTCTACACCAGGAATGTGCACTACGGATATGGCAGGAACATGTTCTTCTGCTCAGGACAAACAGCCTTGACCTCTAACCAAGCGGTGAGACTTCTTGTTCCGCCCTGCTTGCTGATTTAAGCCACGGCCATGGCGTTGTTGGACTGGAACCGATCTGGACATTCTTCCAGCTGGGGTGTCCAATGACGAAGGACATGGAATATCGTCCAAAGCTCCAAAACATTGATGGGAAGGAGAGACTCCTCCGGAGACCACGGACCCGGAGCACTCAGGAGACCCAGGACTGCTCCCCAGCTGAACAGGCTGGCATCCGTCGCCACATTGGTCCAAAAGGATACCAGGAAGGAATTGCCCTTCTGTAGATTAGAGAGGTTGATCCACCACAACAAACTCAGTTCCACATGAAGAGGGAGGGATACGGACGTCTTCACAAGGTCCGGCTGACCCCTGCACACCTGGATCACAAACTTATGGAGTTCCCTGGTGTGAGCTATGGCAAATGGGACCGCTTCTATGGTGGAGATGAATTTCCCCACTAGAGAGGACAGCGTCTTGGCTGGAATTGGATCGTGAGCCAGAACAGCAGAAAACATGTAGGCGATCTGGTGAGCCACCTCGTCCGTGAGAAACAGACTCTGGGATGGGACAAGATCTGATTTATCCATGTTGATGATCCAAATGTGATGGGTGAGAGCATGAATGCAGTCCTGAACCTGCTGATGAAGTTCCGCAGAAGGGGCTTTCAGAAGCAGGTCGTCCAGGTATGGAGTAACTCTGATGCTGTCCCGATGGAGGATGGACACTAAAGCTCCCAGGACACGGTTGAAGACTTGAGGAGCTGTAGTCAGACCAGACCAAATGGAAGAGCTGAAAACTGAAAGTGCCCTTGGTCGCAGGCAAATCTGAGATACTGCCGACTCTCTGGATGAATGGCGATGTGTAGATACACGTCCTGAAGATCCAGAGAGGCAAGGAATTCCCCCGGGGACATAGCCGCAATCACCGTCCTTAGGGACGCCTGGTGATAATGAGTCTTGATCACAAAGGAATTGAGATCCTTCAAATCCAAAATGGGACAGCAGCCGCTGCTCTTCTTGGAGACCACAAAGAGGTCTGAGTAAAAACCCATACCTCTGTCCCGAATTTGAACAGGTTCCAGAACATCCTTGTCCAGAAGGGCCTGGATAACGCCATTGAACAGATGGCGCATCTACATTCTGAGAAATATGAGAGGGGAAAAACTGAAAGGGAGGAAACCCACGGATCTGCCACTTAATCCTACCAGACGCTGTGGTAGTGACGCAGACTGCCACCCACAGTCGAGTGGGGACCTGGGTTTGGCAAGTCATGCCGAAGAAGGCTTGGAGGAGACCTTGGGCTTCCATTGCTATTTGGGCTTGGAGGAGGCATGCGGAGCTGAGAGAACCACCTGGATCGTGGACATGCCTCAGTCTGGAAGGAACGAAAAAGCCAATTAAGCTTGAGAGGAGTCTTCCTCCTGGGGACCATAGGCAGAAGGGTACTCTTGCCCTCTGTGGCCTCACTAATCAGATCCTTAAGATCTGGTCCAAACAAAGAGGTGCCTTGAAAAGGCAAAGAGAGCAAAGCTTTCTTGGCGCAGTGTCAGCAGACCAGATCTTGAGCCAAAGAGCTGGTCTGGCAACCACAGACATGGTGGAAACCCTTGCCACCAAAAGGATGGCATCAAATAAGGCAGAAGAAACATAGCGCTGGGCCTCAGAAATGTTGGGAAGAAGCCGCAACATATCTGAAGTAGGAGCACCCTGACGGACAGCCAGGGTGAGCTGTTCAGTCCAGACCGCATCGAACGCTGGATGCATGGCAGTACCAGCAGTAGAAAAAATGGACTTAAGGGAGACCTCAAGTTTCTTGTCAGTCCAGTCTTTCAAAGCTCCTGAAATACATCAGAGGGATCTGAATAAACTTCCTGAACTAAGGGAATGTTTAGGGTAGTTACAACTTCTCTGATCAAGCCCTCAGCCGAGGGATCAGGATTGACCTCAAAGTGGTCTCCAAAAAAACAGAGGAGCCCACAGCAGAACATTCCTAAACATCCAAATCCACCAACGGTTCCTCATCAGAGGAATCTGATCCCTCAGGTCCTCCCTGCGGTTTCGGCAGGGAAGATATGATGGAATAAGGACTGCCACAGAGGGAGACCCCCTGTAACTGAGATGGAAAGAGTTGCAATGTAGACCGAAGGTCTCTAGTAGCAGCCTTGAACTCTTGCACCCAAACTGGCTCTAAGGTATGGCTGGAGATCCCTGGGAGAAAGTCAGGGACATCAGAACATGTTGGGCATAAATGACCTGAGAAATCTCTAGGTACCCTGAATGACATGAGGAGCAATGCACAATAGGGGACACAGAGACCCCAGTGTCCTTAGATTTAGGCCTGGCCCCAAGCTCTAACGGATTAGACATTCTCACAGTGTCAAAACCTTTAACCCCTTAAGGACCCTTGACGAACCAGGACCGTCAAGGGTAAATGTGCTCCAACGACCCTTGACAGTCCCGGTACGTCAAGGGTTAAACTCTTCCATCGCGGCCGCACAGAGCGATGGAAGAGTGCAGGCTGCTTCTTACTAAGTGTCCCGGTATCGGGACACTTAGTAACGAGCAGTAGATACATTGTTGCAACATGCGATTCGCTTCAAAAGCGAATCACACATTGCAAAACCTGAATGACAGGGACAGTATTTGTAAATACTGTCCCTGTCAGATCTCTCTGCCTCGCTCCACCTTGCATACTGCTGAGGTGGAGAGAGACAGAGAGACATAGTGTTACAGTGTTCCTGTTAAAAAAAAAAAAAAAAAAAAAAAAAAAAGTAAAAAAAAGCTTAAATAAAGAAAATTAACCCTTTGATCACTGTTCTGCAGTGATCAATAAGTTCCCCCCATCTGATCACTCTTGGAGTTATCAATTTGCTGCAGATCAGTGTTTTCTGATCTGTGGGACACCCCCCATCCCCCTTGAATTTTTTTAGATTTTTTTTTAAATTTTAAATTTTTTTTTTTTTTTAATTTGAATAGTAAATATAGTTTAGGTATTTTGGTAGGTAGTTGGGTAGGTTTAGTGTAGACGTGTGTTAGGGAAAGTTTTAGGGATAGATTTAGGTATAGGGGAAAAAAAAAAAAAAACAACCCCCCCCCCCCCCCAAAAAAAAAAAAAAATATATATATATATATAATAAGCGCAGTTTAGATAGGTAGCTCAATTGGGTTAGGTAGGTTCAGGATATACGTAGGTTAGGGTAAGTTTTAGGGTTAGATTTAGGTTTAGCGATAGCGTAAGAACCCCCCCCCCCCCAAAAAAAGAAACCAAACCCCCCAAAAAAATATATATAATAAGTGCAGTTTAGATAGGTAGTTCACTTGGGTTAGGTAGGTTCAGGATATACGTAGGTTAGGGTAAGTTTTAGGGTTAGATTTAGGTTTAGGGATAGCGTAAGAAACCCCCCCCCAAAAAAACCCAAGCCACCCCCCAAAAAAAAAATATATATAATAAGTGCAGTTTAGATAAGTAGTTCACTTGGGTTAGGTAGGTTCAGGATATACGTAGGTTAGGGTAAGTTTTAGGGTTAGATTTAGGTTTAGGGATAGCGTAAGAAAAAAAAGAAAAAAAAAAAGTTTTTTTTAGATTAAGTGGACAAAAAGCAGCGCAGGTACAGTGTTGAAGAGGTATATGCATTTTTGGCGTCTGACTTAGAGGCAACAGACACTGCGTCAGACTGACGTAATGCAGTTTTCAGAGAGTGAGAGCAGCTCTAGTGACGACGCTGGGCCTTCTGTAAAGAAAAGATGTACTGCCCCAAGAGCTGCCCTGGCAACTGACCCAGCACCTGCCAAACCATCTGCCCAAAGGATTTACCCATGATAATTTTTTGGATTTGTTTTTGGAGGAAGACATTTTAGGTGAAATGGTGTCCCAAACCAATTTGTATGCTGCCCAGTATACTGCCGCCAACCCTAAGTGTGAAAAACGCTGTTTTTTTACTTGCGTCAAGTTTATGAGAAAGTGGTGGTAAAATGGCTGCGTAAAAAAAATGAAAACACACCTAAACTGAAAGCCTGGGGTGTCTGCTTTCCAAAAATATACACTTTTGTGGGGAAATTTTAAGTTGGAACGCTGATACAAAGCCCCAAATGAGATATGGCACAAGTGATGCAAGATGTGAAAATTCAAAGTGTGAAACTGGAAACACACATGTTCCAATTTGGGCCCCGTAGCTCCCCCAAACCTTGAGAAACCTATGCATATGGGGTATTGCCGTACTCAGAAGAAGGAGCTGAACACTAAACAATGCATTTTTAAAAATCTTCACCTATCATGTGCTTGAAATTCACATCAACATTGAAGTGCAAGTGTGAAAAACGCTGTTTTTTTAATTTACGTCAATATTTACGAGCGATTGGTGGTAAAATGGCTGCGTAAAAAAATTGAAAACATACATAAAATGAAAGCCTGGGGTGTCTACTTTCCAAAAATATATACTTTTGGGGGGAAATCTTAGAGTGGAGCACTGTTACACAGCCCCAAATGAGACATGGCACCAGTGATGCAAGCTGTGAAAATTCAAAGTGTGAAACTGGAAACGCGCATGTTCCAATTTGGGCCCCGTAGCTCCCCCAAACCTTGAGAAACCTATGCATATGGGGTATTGCCGTACTCAGAAGAAGAAGCTGAACACTAAACAATGCATTTTTAAAAATCTTCACCTATCATGTGCTTGATATCAACAGTAGTATTGAAATGTAAGTGTGAAAACTGCAAAAAAACAAAATATTACCACAATTTTGAAAAATATTTCCGGAAAAATAGCTGCATGAAAAATTCCAAAATTCTCCTGATTATTTACCTTATGTTGTGTAGTTTTCAGAAACATATACCTTTGTGGGACATTTTTGGTTCTGGCACCGTCAGCTAAGCTATGATTGCTCACATGCCAATTGTTGAAAAATCACAAGTTGGAAATAACGGCAGCCATCTTGTAATATTTACCTTGTAAATGTGAGGAAAGGACTAAAATACTAGGCATATGGGGTACTCATATACAGGAGAAGCAAATTAATATATTTAGGGGTATTTTTTTTTCATTAACTAATAGTATGCAAATCCTGACAGAAAAATGTAAGCAAAATGTTGTTTTTTTTCAATTTTTTTCCTCTTTTTTTCTATTTTAATCAAATTAAACAATGAGGTATTCATATAATTGTGGTATCAAAAGAAAGCCCTACTTGTGCTTAAAAAAACAGTATATAATTTATGTGGGTGCACAAAAGGAATTAAAGAGAAAATATGGTTGAACAAAGACATAGTCAAAAAAGTCAAAATTGCTCCGGTCCTTAAATCAAATCTAACTCAGATTTTCCCGGTCCTTAAGGGGTTAAAGTATAAGGAATCACCCAAATAAAGTGTGTAAGATTAAAATTTCACCCCAGAAATAGCTAAAATGCACTTAGCTGGCAGGCGAAGGGTTAATCTACATAGGAGAGAAGGAGAGTCCAAGCCCTGCATAGTATACTCATTCAGGTTCAGGCAAAAAATGGCTGCTGCTGCAGGAGCCAATAGGAAACGAGAGCGTGAAGCAAGCGCTCATGGGAAATGTGGTTTTCCCAGAAAAAAGTAGTACAAGTTATTAGGTGCACTACCGAATTCCGTAATTATAGGTTATTCACAGAATAAGGAGACTGTGCTTGAGATAAATAACCAATATATAACCATACAGAGGAAAGAAATAGAAAATCTCATTCAAAGCACCAGGCTCACTCCTATATAAAAGACATGTGGGATCAAATAGGTGTGAAGTAAATAAGAGGAAAGTTATTAAAAACAAATTAAAATTTAACTTTTATTATCCCTTATAAAAGAATAATCGAATTTCTAAAACCACTAATGGTCCCAGTACTTACTAATTAACATGTATTTTAGTAAGGTGCTATTATAGATTCTATTTTCTTACAAAATTCTCCTCTATAAGACATGAATGGTGTCTCATACAATAACATAACAAATGTTTCACTTTCTTATTTCCTGTTTCTATATACGAACATGAATAAAGACATGACCCAAATATCTAATCCAGCGTCTCATGCTCTAATTAATCTAACATATGTGGTTCGTATCTGATAATAGTACTGCTCTGCCTCTCTTACTACGATAGTTCTTCCTACCTATATATAGTTTAAAGATAGAAGAGAGGGTGGCCGCAAAAGGTGATCACTTAAAAACTGAAGCTAACGCTTCCAAGAACCCCAGCGGTTGAGTCTTCAAAAATCATTGGGTAATAGACCCGCTGGGCAAGTGAGCGATATAGGCGAGAGAGAGAGAGAGAGAGAGAGAGAGAGAGAGAGAGAGAGAGAGAGAGAGAGAGAGAGAGAGAGAGAGAGAGAGAGAGAGAGAGAGAGAGAGAGAGAGAGAGAGAGAGAGAGAGAGAGAGAGAGAGAGAGAGAGAGAGAGAGAGAGAGAGAAATATCTAATATAGTATTTCAGTATCTATCTGGGACCACACCAAACTGAAACACATAGTCTGTGCCTCAGAAACCCTGACGATCGTTTCCCCTGTCGGCTTTCTCAAAGGGTAAAGAGCTGGCCGGAAAACACCATATTTAACCCCTTAAGGACCGGCGGTCACGGGACATTTCCGTCCCATAATGACCGCATAGGGGCACTTTGACGCGCCGGTACACGTGACCTGTCACGTGTATCGGCGCGTCACTATGGGGCTTGAAAGAGATCGCTCCGATCTTGGAGCGGTCTGTTTCATGCCCTATTTTTACTTACAGCGCTCCCGGTAGAGCGCTGTAAGTAAAAAGTACGTGACGTACCAGGACCGTCATCGGTCCTTGAGTAGTTCAAGGACCGTGACGGTCCTGGTACGTCAAGGGTCCCTAAGGGGTTAAACTCTTACGTCCTTTCCCCTTATTAATTAAAGGTGTTAGTTAATTGATCACTAATTTAACCCTTTCTTTCTTATTCCAAATAGAACCTACATAATGAGACAGTCATTAAACACTGTTCCCAGTTAACCATTTCTTAACTCACTTCAATAGATAACAATAGAAATACATGGTTAACCATCACACTGCCTCATTATGATAAATGATAATAGGCACACACAAATAAATTTATTGTATATTTGTAATGATGAGACTTCTGTCTTATATAGAGGATTCAAAAATCGTAGCTCAAAGTTTATTAGGACAATATTTATATAATCACTCACAATTAGTTTGTCCATTTTATAAAAGAGTTAAAATGGAATCTTTCAAGAGCTCATTACGATACAAGTGCTTCCATTACATAAATACAAGTAAGAATCATAGCTCAAAATGTATTGAAATAGTATTTATACCATTACCGATACGTAGTTTATTGTCCATCTCAAAAATGAGCTCTAACAATCTCTCGGGAACCTATTATGCTGTCAGGGCCAATCGCAGCGCATATAATCTTTTACATTGAAATAGTGTTTATATTGTCGCGAATACATAATTTACTGCCCGCCTTATAAATAAACTAAAATCGGTTCCTCAAAAATGCTATGATTGAGCGACCCTGATAATTAACATCGCTCATAGTTTTTATAATTTTTCTTACGTCTTTATATACTTGGTAGTATCATGGCTTCGTATAAATGAGCCACAATATCACCTTCATTTCTTTGTGTACATATTAATCAATTATGTTATTATTTATCACATTTAGGTCCTAAGGAAATTACAAGGTCAAAATTTATTAATTAATTCACTACACAAAAACTTAATGATCAACTTCTCAAGGAAAATTAAATTAAGATCATAAAAGTATTTGAACTGAATAATCCAAGTTATATATACCAGAATTCAAAAGCGCCTAATTGTATCTCACTTTTTAAATATGGGCTGATAAACGCAAACCTTCATTTAGGCCCTTGGGCCATAATGTATTTAATTCAAAGATCCATTTATTCTCAGTTTGAAATAATTTATTCTCTACATCTCCTCCCCTGATACCAAAGAAGATGCGTTCTAGACCAAATATTTTAGTTCCTGTTATCTGAGAATTATGACATTCCAAATAATGACGGGTAATTCTAGTGAGAGATTTGCCTTCATTGATATCTTTTGGGGCATTTATGATTTTTCTAAAATGTTCACCGATACGTATCTTGAGTTGCCTATATGTTTTGCCCACATATATGAGATGACATGGACATTCAATAACAAATTATATTTCTAGTGTCACAATTAATATAATGATTGAATTTTCTCCATTGATTAAATCGGTTAGTAATGCCCTTGATATTGCCAATATATGGGCATATTTTACAATGTCCACACAGGTAGCTAGCTATTGCTAGTGGACTTCTAGATTTTTTTAGGCATGAAATGACTTCTTACCAGTTTATCTTTAAGGTTAGGTGAGCGTCTGCAACTCATCATAGGTTTTTCCCCTATAACTTTTTTCAGATCCATATCCGTTCTTAATATCGGCCAATGCTTTTTCAATATGTTTCTGACCGAATCCCATTGGTTATTATAAGTGCTGATGAATCTTATGATGTTATCACTAGACCGCTCTCTTTTTTGAAGAAGAGAATGTCTTGATGTATATGTAGCTCTCCACCAGGCCTTTTTAATACTGGTTTTGGAATAACCTCGCTCTACTAATCGCACAGTTAACTCATCTGCTCTTCTCTTAAACAGTTCTTCCGTTGAGCAGTTTCTCTTAATACGTAAGAACTCCCCTATAGGTACGGATTTAATTACTGATTTTAGATGGAAACTATTTGCATGAAGTATGCTATTAGTTGATGTCGATTTTCTATAAAGATCAGTGTGAAGGAAACCATCTGTTCCTTTCATTATCGTTGCATCCAAGAAATTGATCTGAGTGATATTATATTCCAAAGTCAATTTTAAATTAAAATTGTTTTGGATTAAGAATCCTAATAAATTCTTTCAGAGTATCAACATCACTGTCCCACAAAAAAAGTACCCCAATAGTGCCCGAAGCCCCCTGAGTCCCCCAACACACATAAGACGTTAACCAAATGACAGAGCAAGGGCAGACAACTAAAATGAGCAATCTCTGAAGTCGCTACATTGAGCAGTTACAGAGATTTGTCCCAAACTGTACAGTCCCATAGAAGTGAATGGAGCAATGGCATCTATACGGTAAAGCGCTCCTTAAAGGCGCAAGGCACAAATTTTGCAAAGTTGAAACTGTGAAGTAAAATTACATGAAACATCACTAGAACATGTTAGCAGACCCAAAAAACATTGAACCCAGTAGGGAAAGTGCCAATAAACCGCCAAAATATGCAAAACCAGCAGCTAAAGGGTTAAGTTACCACAGAAACTGGCTCCAAAACACCCAACAGACATACAGATAAAACCAATGAGTGCAGGAGTGTGCAATAGGAACTACAAAGGAAAAACCCCTGTGCGGAGGGGCACTGTGGGACATGTGGACCTGTAGAACTCAAAGGGTTGCTCACCTCTCCTGCAGATCTTCTGTCTTAAGATTACCATGTATTAAGAAGCCTCAGTGGGCAACTTCTGAGGAAAGAACTTGAACCCAAGATTCCCCCCCCCAGGGCTTAAGGTCCACAAAATGCACCTGGATACTGAGCTAGCCACATCTAAGGGCATCGTCAGTTATGGTAATCCGCCTAATGGTGGCATTCCATATCTAACAAGAAAATAAAAAATAGCTAAAACTATAGCAGAGCTGTTCTCTTGCCTGTATCTTCACCAAGGAACAAATCTTAATGGAGCTGACTGGCTAGCTGCAGCCAAGGAGGGAAGGTAGGCTCCACCCCCTGCATTCACTTCTACAATTGTTCCTGCCTAGTTAAAGGGATGGATTGCCTACCCAAAGTTACCAGTAACCTGTATTGGACGACAGAGAAATTCTAATTCTTTAAGGAGTGACCTATGAAAGAAGAATGGGTGTAACTTTTGGTTAAGGAGGGTTTAGGTAATATAAGCATTGTACAGGGGGAAATAAGGGCTTTGGTTTGGCCGAATTTCATGGTTGCTGTACCTGGGCCAAGCTGAATCTCCTTGAGCCTGAGAGACCACACCCTGAGCTAAGATTGGTAAGATACACAATTCTCTTGTATATCTGCAGTGTAAAGCTTCTGTAATTATTATAACCTAGTCTATTCTGGGATAACCTCCTTTGTTTACTTACCTAGAGACATGGCCTCTCTACTGAGAACTATTACATAGTAGCCATTTGGCTACTTAATATATTTTAGAAGTTATACAGTCCAATCAGACATAACAGATAGCAATTTAGATCAATGAGAGTTACTTGGTTAACTAGCGTGTGTGTGTGTGTGTGTGTGTGTGTGTGTGTGTGTGTGTGTGTGTGTGTGTGTGTGTGTGTGTGTGTGTGTGTGTGTGTGTGGTGTGTGTAGACCCACCACATGTGCAGACAATTCACAGAGCTGTTCTGGTGTTCTTTATTAACCCTTGTATGGCTGTCTGAGAAGTTTTCAGTTTCTCTTTTTGAATGTGTACTGGTGAGATATTCCTTTGTTCTGTTTCCATTGCATGTGTGGTGGTATCCAGTCATGATCTTGATCTGTTGAGATAGTCACATGTGAAAATCTTGACAAAACATGGCAGAGTACACCATTTTGGACCGAGTAACGGCTGGTCCTTGCTGTCTTAGGCGTAACTATAGAGGTCGCAACCGCGACTGGGCCCGTCACTCCAGGAGCCCGGCTGCCCCCTGCGACCCCTTCCTCCTGGCTCCGCAAGCTCCCTCCCGCGCTCTAGTAATGCAGAGCGCTGGAAGATGACATCTCCCAGCGCTCTGCATTACAGAAGAGGACAGAGAGGGAGCACGTCGCACCAGCCCGCCTCTCCTGCCACTCCACTGGACCACCAGGCACTGGGAGGTAGGAAATGGAGGCATTGTGGAGGGCCCGGGGCCAATGTGTTCGGGGGTTGGGGGGTCCCATGGCACTTCTTGCACCAGGGCCCAGACTGTTCTAGTTACGCCTCTGCTTGCTGTCCATAGTTTTGGTTAACTCCTGCAGTGCTGTATTGTGTAACTGACATGTTTTTGCCATTATAATCTTTATGGTATAGGTTTCATTGATATTTTCATATTATCTTTGCTTTCCTACAAACATAGATTTTTATTTTGCTTAGGATTGTAATGTGGTAATTCAGATTGTTCCTGGGAAAAATACTTCATAATTCTGTGTTACATCCAGTAGGTATGCATACTGAAAACAGCAGATAAATAGTTAAATGTTATTTATTAGATCTGGGATATTTTGTCTTTCAGATAGGTTGTTAATTCTTGCACTATTGTGCATGTGGTTTTAAAGGGTTGTTATGCAACATGTGGCCTTACTGAGCACATCTTGCATGACTAATCTCCTGCCACTTATTTACCCTACTACATACAGGATGGGGTAGGTACTTGTATGGTGCCACCAACTATATTGTAAAGTAATTGTAAGGAACAATCAACCCTTGCTATGCTGCTGTCTTCAGATATTGCTAGCTTATACCTCTGGACACATATATGTAAGGTTTAACCCTATATGTGCTGGTATGTTATCTGTATAGTTATCTGATATATTTTATTGTATTGTAATTTTATTTATAGCTATATCTTAGTATTAGTATAGGACTTGGTTACATTAAGATATATTACTGAGTCAGTTTTGTATACCCTTATATCCCAATTCACTGAAATATTTTATATATCAAATTTTATTTATACTTAAATAAAATTACATATATTGTTTCACTCATATGAGTAATTGATTCTGTTTAATCAGATCTGTTAACTCATACCTAGATTGTGTAAAATCTCAGATTTATTTCACCATTTTTTTTTTGTTTATTGTATGCAAGATATATAGTGTATGGTTTCGTGTTCCTTTTTGTATATCCTCGACAAAGTGGAGTACCTCAGAGTTCAGTACTTTGTCCAACAATTTTTAATACGTTCATAATAACCTGGAAATAGATCTAGAAAACAAAATTTCAATATCTGCAGAGGACACTAAATTATGAGGATAATAAACTCAACATAGGATGTTTGTTCTCTAGAGAAGGATTTATATAAAATGGCGGACTGGGCAAACAAATGGAATATGAAGTTTAATATGGGAAAGTGTAAAACTATGCATCTGGGGGAAAATAAATTCCCAAAGCTACTTAAGAATTTAATGGAATACTTTTAGAAGACTCGTTGCTAGAGGAATCCTTATAAACTACAAATTTGTTAACAGCAGCCAGTATCAAATAACAGTGGCAAAAGCAAAGTCCTCTCTTGCATAAAATGGGGAATTTAATCAATAGTGGATAACATTTTTGTGACTGTACAAATCATTGATAAGACCTCACCTTGACTATGCAGTGCAGTTTTGGGCCCCAGTTCTAAGAAAGGATATTCTAGAACAGGAAAGAGTAAAGTGAAGAGCAACTAAATTAAAGGAATGGAGGACTTGACATATGAGGAATGGCTAAACAAACTTGTTTTATTTTCTCTAGCGAATAGACGACTAAAAGGAGATCTTGTTACAATGTACAGGTGCATGAGGTCAATACAAAGATCTTGTGAGTTTTTCCATTCCAAGGCCTGATCAAATAACTAGGTGCCTCCTCTTAAGATTGGAGGAAAGGAGGTTTCAACTACAGCACAGGAATTGGTTTTTTACAGTAAAGTCTGTTAAATTGTGAAATTCAATGCCTAAGGCTTTAATAAAGGCATATAAAATGGATACATTTAAGACGACTGGATATATTTCTTTCAAGAGGCAACATACAGGTTTATACCATGTATTAGTAGGTACAACAGGAAGTTCTAGAACATAGACAAATAATCACTTCATAGCAAGAAGGCTTATATAATTCTCATTTTTCTGGATTTTGTGTCAAAGGTTGAACTTGATGGACTTGTATCTTTTTTTCAACTATTTTGCTATTATACTATGTTAAACGAGGAAATTATAGGCCTGAGAGCTTCAGCTCCTTATTGGGTAAGATATCAGCAGGGTTACTATCTGAATGCATTCGAGACTGTGACGACCAACAATATTGTTAGTAGCCAGCTGGGTTTTATGAAGAATAGATTACATCAAACTAATTAACTTGAATTTGACAAAAGAGTAGGTAGTAATTTGCTGTTGATGTAGTGCATTTGTATTCTGAAAAAGCCTGTGATACAATGCCTCACAACAGGTTACTGCACAAATTAAAAGGCTTCAGTTATGTAGGCGATATCTCGGATAGAGATGTGGATAAATGATAGATGGTAGAGAGTTGTAAATGGAACCTTTTGAAGTTTGTGTAACATTGTACAGAGCAGGAAGTTTTTTACCCCTACAGAAATAAATGGATAAACTGAGTGAATGGGCTGAAATGTGGCAGATGAGGTTTGATATAGATAAACTAGTTGAACAGCCCGTTACACGGGCCACAGTGCCTCTGGCAGCCAGTCGCGGGTCTCCCGCGCCTCGGCTGATACAGAGCCTCTGGCAGCCAGTCGCTGGGCAGTCACGCGAGGTGGAGACTACCCGCGCCTCGGCTGATACAGAGCTGGACGCTCCTTCGGAGCGCCCAGCTCTGTATCAGCCGCGGCGCGGGCAGTCTCCACTGCGTATGACTGCCGCACGCGCAGCAGTGTCTACTGCGCATGTCGGGCGTTACACACAACTTGGCGAATTATTATATAGGATGTATGTATGCATTTGGGCTACAGAAACAAATATGCTACATATACGCTAAATGGGAAACTACTTTGGGAATATTTACTGCAATGTTTTGTGTATCCCTCTAGCACAGAAAAGCGTTAGGAGCACTGATCGACTTCACAGAAGCATGCAGTGTGTTAGAGTCTGACCTATATGAGTAACAGTTAAAATGGTCTGTTGCAGCCATTTTTGCTTTCTGTTAGATTATGTTAAGCCTGCATGTTTAATTATAAATATTTTGTCTTACAAAATGCTGAGAGCAAGTTTATGAAACCACACATAATATAAGACTTTGCATCTGCCACAACATTTTCATAACGTTCTCTCTTAGGGGAGTCAATGCCTTCAGTCTGGAACAAAGGCCTACTGTTATTAACAGCAGGTGTTCTTTTAAAATATTCACTCATACAATTTTAGTGCCATCTTTTGGTGTAAGATTGTTCTAGTCAGCTTTGGTTAAATATTTTGTTGACCAATCAAAAAGCTTTCTGGAAACTTAGTACAACCTCATATTATAAACACATATAAGGGCTGGCCTAACATATAAGGGTGGGTAGTACTTTTTTGAGTAAAAAGTTGCTCGTAATAAAAGTGCGGCAAGGGAAAGGGAGGTTTTTTGTTTTTTTTTGGGGGGGGGGGGGGGGTTACTGGTTTTTCCCTAGTTTCTTCCTGGCTGTTACTGGATTCTGGATTTATCAGAACGTGAACCAGTGAGCTGCTAACCTGCATAACCACACAGATTCTACCTCTCTCTAGGATTAGTAAATATAACATTTCTTGCATAAAATGATGTAAAGCTTCTAGAATTATCACCCAATCTATTCTGGGATAGATAAGTGACACTGCTTACTAGATCTGCCCCAACTAATGGGGATTGAAATCTAGCAGCCATTTAGCTGTAAGGTTAGCTAATTCCAGAAGCAATACAGAATAATTGCCAATTCATAGATTTCAATATTAATTAATTTTAGATCATATAGGGGTTGCTAGAGATATCTAGATACTATCCCAGTCACAAAAAATGTTGTGCTTTAATTACGGACACCTGCAGAGCCACATGTTTTTACTGTGTGTAATATACATGCAGATGCTGTGGGATGTGCTGGACACACCATTGCATGTACATGCAGCTGATACACGATATTGTTGTTTCGGAGTTGGTCATTGTTGCTTCTATAATCTTGTTATTTAATCATTTAACCCTCTGTTATTGCTATCTAGGAAGCTTTTCCTTTGTTTCTCAATAAACATATATTGCTCTATACATAGGATTATGTGGAGGATGTAATCTGGTTGGGAGGTGCATCATAGCTTTTGTCCTTCATCTAGAAGGTATGCATATTGAAAACAGCAGACAACAGTTAAATTCTATTTATCTGATCTGGTACATTTTGTCTACCAGATAAGTTTCTAATTCTTGCAGTATTTTGCATGTGGATCATAGGCTTGGCAGATGACATGTGGCCATATTGAGCATGTTACATGACAAAATACTTCCACCTTAAATTAACACAGCTTTGGGGCAGGTATTTATTTACACTGTATTATTAATTGTAATAAATGTATACTTGGTGGTTTATTTTCATTAAAATCCAAGTATATACATATAGTTTCTTATTTTATTGGTAGTGTTTTGATATATTCTACATTTTAAATCTCCATGGCATGGGCACAGAGAGAAGGAACATCGGATGATTATTATTTTCTATCTGATGTTCATTGCTTAGTAGGGTGAGGTGCTCATGGCATAGATTTAAAGAGGACCATTTAAGAATCAAAAAGTGGACCATTAAAGATTACTAAATAAAAATAAACATCTTTAAAGGGTATCTGTCACCCCTATACAAGTCTGTCTTAATATGTAGGTTACATAGCGACTAGGTGTAATATTGTATCAATTTTGTTTTTTAAAACGCTATTTGGCCGAAATCTAAGGAAATAATACTGCCCTGCGCCCTACTTTCGGACACACTGTTACCAACTCTGTACCGCAGTCTGTCACTCTTCCTGTTCTTCTCACTCTATCCAGCCTCCTCCGATGGAGGCTTTCTGTCTGTAATCTGGAACAATCTCTAGCCAATGAAAGCGCTCCTGTTTACAGACAGAAAGCCTCCATCATCGGAGGAGGCTGGATAGAGGGACTTCTGATTTCTAGTCAGTCTTTTACTATTCCCTGAGGAATAAATGAGGACAGTATCTTGAAACGCGTCGGAAGTTAGGCTTTGAATCCAACAAGCTGTATGAACTATTGTGGGTAGACTACAAGAGGCAAGATTTCAAGTTGCAACACTTATAAATAAGCTACCTAAAATGCAGTGAAAAACAATGATATCAAAAGGACTAATTGGGTCATCCTAGATTGGAGACAAGTGTCTGAAGATATCTAAGGAGCCGCCTGTGGGTACATGAGGTCCAAATAAACTCAAGTAACAACAAATACTTTAAAGCAACTATGATGAAACCATGAGTCCGTTTAATAAAACAGCGTGATCTGACATGGTAATATATGGAATATGTGTTGCCGTCCCCAAAACATTTGAAATTGTGTTTCATCTGGGGATTTGTTAACTCTTATATATAATATACAGTTGGAGCATTTTGGAAGGCTTTATTCCTTAGTACCAGGTTAAGCCCCAAATATATTGAGTGCACATTCAAAATATAATATTTTATATATACACACACACACACACACACACACACACACACATACACACCTCTCTCAGGGAAGAAACTCACAGCACCAACTCACCATAACATAGCCATACAGTAATACAATTTTAATGTGAATATGAAGAGTACATAGACCATAGCAGAGAATGAGTGGGTTCTCCAGTCCCCCAAGCCTCAGGCACAAACCCAAAGTGAAAACAGACAAAAAGACAAACCTGCGCTCATCTATATAAACTTAAATGTGTGTCATGTAATGTGTATATATAATATTTCTTAGTTAATATGTGCCCTGTAGTGTACATATATAATATTTCTTAGAAATTGATTGAGAATTTGGTATTCACAAATTGGCGAAGTCGTGGGTAAGCTTGCCACCACGTGAAGATATCTCACTTGCGGCAAGTCCTACTCTAATACAAAAAAAGCAAAAAAAAAAAAAAAAAAACCTTATCTAAATGTAAAATTACATGAGGAGATGTTATACGTTAGAGGACCCTTTAAATACTTTCTTTGCAATGCTTGTGGGTCCCAGTGTTGTGCAATTAAAAACAGAAGACATACAATATAAAAAAAAACATATAAAGGGCTTACCTAATGCAAAAACCTCAGTGGGTCTGCAAAGTGAGTGTATGAGAGGGTTGTGGATCCAACAATCCTCTCCATAAGGGTACCTTTTTTTTTTTTTTTTTTATTATCAACCCCAACATGTCATGTGAGGAATTAATGATTGAGGGCAAACAAGATGCATGCAAGCTAGGACACACTTAAAGGCCTAGTCCTTAAAAGGCAATAGTGAATAGAAAATTAGATATAGTGCAATAATATTAGTGCCGTATATAAGTGATTAAATAGGCTAAGTGAAATAGAAGCTAGAATGAGCAAAGGAGAAGTGAAAACAAAAAGCAAGAAAAAAAAACGCACAGCGCCAACTCACCATAACATATCCATATAGTAATATAAATTTTAATGTGAATATGAAAAGTACATAGACAGCAGAGAATGAGAGGGTTCTCCAGTCCCCCAAACCTCAGACACAAACCCAAAGTGAAAACAGACAGACAAAAAGACAAACATGTGCTTGTCTAAATAAACTTAAATATGAGCCCTGTAATGTGTATATATAATATTTCTTAGTACCGCACGAGTCTCCTATAACATCTCCTCAGGGAATTTTAGTTGTATTAGAGTAGGACTTGCCACAAGTGAGATACCTTGGCGTGGTGGCAAGCTTACCCACGACTTGGCCAGTTTGTGAATACCAAATTCTCCCTCAATTTCTAAGAAATATATATATATATATATATATATATATATATATATATATATATATATATATATATATAAAAGAAGACTTTGTGCCTGCCAAAACACACCCAGGGGAGGCAGAAAGGAGGACTTACTGCTCCCATTGGGTGATTAAATGGGGGAGTGATTTTCACACAAGTTGCAGCTGCCCGCCCACCACTATCAAAGTCAAAAAAAAAAAACAAAATGGATGCCACCTGCCCCTACACCATACACAAACACACATGCCCCACTCACACAGCACCAAACACACACACAAATGCCCCACTCACACAGCACCAAACACACACACAAATGCCCCACTCACACAGCACCAAACACACACACAAATGCCACACACAAATGACACACACACACACACACACACACACACACACAGAAATATGGCTGACACACACACACACAGTCACTCACCCTGACTCCCAGTGGCCTCAGCAGGACCTTTAGTACAGCCACTAAAGGGAAGCTGCAGCACCAGGGAAACAAAATTGCACTCAAAGGGTTAAGGTAGGCCCTAATTGCTGAATTATTTCTTCACGGTCATCATTTTCCATGCTAGACACAGGACAGCCAGCCATCAGGTACGCACTTAACCCACTGACTGACACAGGGTTGTGTATCAAGTTTCACCCCTCAGGGAGCGTGTTCAAACCCCTCACACTATAAACTTGCATTTCCCTTCTCCTCCTTCCCCAGCCTATTACTAACACTTTTTCACATGTTAAGCCTTGCCCCCTACTTGCGATTAAGCCCTGCCCACTTTTAACCCAGATTTCCCCATTTGTCTCTCCACATCAGCACCACAGAAGTCCCCTCCAGGGACTCCACAAGTCAAAGTTCCCAAGTATGAATACACTTCCCACTGCTATTTAACTCTGACATGCCTCTCTATATCTCTATACCTTAACCCCTTCAGTGCCAGAGGCTCGGGCCATTTTCTAAACCCTGCAGGCCAGACACTTTTTCAACATTTTTGCTATCCTTCCGTTTAGGCTTGATTTCCTCTGGGGATTTTTAGTTAAATATGGAAAACTATATATTGTTTTTTTCAGAACGAATTGAGCTTTCTCGTGATACCTTACATGAAGATAATTTTACATCGTGCAAAAAGCTATGATGTCATAATGACAAAAAAAAGTGAAAATTTACTCATTTTGCTAAAATCACATACTATGTATCAAAAACATTTACCTTGATTGAAAAAGTTTCAATTATTTGAAAAAGCCCAGAGTCCCCCGAGTAAAAAAATACCAAATCTGTATAGTTTTACCTAAGTCCAAGGCTAGCGTAGAGCCCTAATCACCAGCAGCGCAAAATGACATTTTCAACTTTATAAACTAAAATGCACATTCTAGGGTTTTTGTGGTAAAACTACCCTAAAACAGTGGAATAACTATATAAAACTATATATTTCTGAAAAGTAAACAACCTGCTGCATCTAATGACGGGTAACTTGCCTTCTTGCCCCAAGCCTGTGGTACCCAAATGCTTCCAGAAGGTGGCACTATAGAAAAAAAATGGCATTTTCTTACATTTCTGCCACTTCAACAGTACTGAAATCTGGGAAAACCATGGAATTTACAACTATATTGATTAGCTAGTGCTCTTGGGAGAAAAATGACACCCCATTGGTATGGGTTCACCTACCACAGGGGATGCTAGAAGTGCAAAAAGACACCTACTACAACCTCTAAATTTTCTAACATTTTTTCAAACATTACTTGTCTATACAAAAATGGTTATAACAACTAGAGAAGTAAAGAAAGGCTACACAAACCATACCATTTTGGAAAGAAGACAACCTGCCGCATCTAATGGGGGGTGAATTGCCTTCTTACCCCAAGCCTGTTGTGCCCAAATGCTTCCAGAAGGTGGCACTATAGGAAAAAAATGGCATTTTCTTACATTTCTGTCCCTTCATCTGTATGGAAATCTGTGAAAACCATGGAATTTCCAACTGTATTCATTAGCTAGTGCTCTTAGGAGAAAAATGACACCCCATTGGAATGAATCGACATACCTTAGGGGTGCCAGAAAAGCATAACTACACCTACCTGTTTGCTTCTTCGAAAATGGCTGCTTGTACTAATATGTTCATAACTGTTAGAGACATGACGGAAAGGTATAAAAGGTATACCATTTTGGAAAGTAGACATTCTCCCGCATCAAATGAGGGGTCACTTGCCTTTCTACCCCTGGGCTGAAGTGCACAAATATTTCCAAAAGGTGGCGCTATGGGAATAAATACATGTTTTTTTTACATTTCCACCACTTCAAAGATACTAAAATCTTTGAAAACCATAACATTTCCTGCTGTATTCAGTACCTGCTACCAACATGAGAAAAATGGTAGCCCATTTTGTGTGGCTTAACATACAATATGTGGGTGCTAGGAACACGTACGTAAACCTGACACTTTTGTTTCTTAAATTATCTGCTTGCACTAAAATGGTTATAACCATAATAGATATGCACGAAAGGTAGAGAAACAATGCCATTTTGGAAAGAAAACAACCTGCCGCATCTAATGAGGGGTCACTTGCCTTCATACCCAAAGGCTGGCATGCACAAATGCTTCCAGGAGGTGGCGCTAATGAAAAAAAAGGCATTTTCTTACATTTCTGCCCCTTCAAATGTATGGAGCTCTGTGAAAACCATGGAATTTTCAACTGCATTCGTTAGCTAGTGCTCTTAGGAGTCAAACGACACCCCATTGGTATGAGCTGAACTACCTTAGGGAGTGCTAGAAGTAGAAAACTACACCTACTACAAACTGATGTTTCTAACATTTTCTCAAACCTGACTTGCCTGTATGAAAATGGCTATAACACCTTCAGAAGTGAAGAAAAGGTAGATAAACTATACCATTTTGGAAAGAAGACAATATGCCGCATCTAATGAGGGGTCACTTGCCTTTTTACCCCTAAGTTAGTTGGCACAACTATTTCCAGAATGTGGTGCTACAGGAAAACAAACAAACATTTCTTTTACACTTCAGTCACTTCAAATATACTAAAATGGTTCAATGGCGTGGGATTTCCTAGGAGGACTTCTTGCCAGCCTAAGAAAAATGGTACTCAGCTGCTGTGGGTTGACATACCAATTTGAGTGACAGGAGCGTAGCTACCAGTGAAATAGGAATGGGAAAGCAAACAGTGTATGTGTGATTTTATGGCTAACAGATGAAAGAAGCTAGGGCGTCAGCCAGTGTACGCGCGGACCTGTGACTACCAGTGTAACAGTGTGGGAGGGTGAGGGATTAGGCAGTGTGTGTGGGTATGAGCAGAGAAGCAAGGATGGTGGAGATGGTGGGGCAGTGTCTGAGAGTGTGTATGGGAGATCTGTGACTACCAGTGTGCACTGTATGTCCCCCTCATACAAAGTTTGATTCCCAGCCTGAATCTAGTGCATACTGGTACTTTGAGTCTACCAATAGGCAGTGGAAACAGGCTGGGAGTCAGGCTGGGGAATGGGACTGCCAGTTGGCTGTGGAACCAGGCAGGGGAATACGGTACGTGTGTGTGTGTGGGGGGGGGGGGGGGGAATCGGAGGCATTTTTTGTGCATGCCACAAGGGTGCCCAATGCACTGCAAAGCAATGCGTTGGACCCTCTGTTGCACACAAAGAGTTTTTTTTTTTAATTATTATTTTGTATTCATACCTCGTTGGGGAGGCGGTGTCAGGAACATTCCTGGTGTCCCCCATCCAGGTCTAAAAACAGAATAATAAAAAAAAAAAAAAAGTGTGTGTGTGTGTTACAGGGGGTCCAACGTATTGCAAAGCACTGCGTTGGACCCCCCCTGTGGCACGTGCATTTTTTGGGGCTTTTCCCCCAATATTTTTGTGTAGACCTCGTTGGGGGCATCAGAACCCATACAATGAGGTCGAAATAAAAAATAAAAGGGGAAAAAAAAATAATCCTTTGGGTGCCACAGGGGTGTCCAGTGGATTGCAAAGCAATGCATTGAGCCCCTGTAGCACACAAAGGGTTAATTTTTT
The DNA here is from genome assembly GCA_037306005.1 of Rhinophrynus dorsalis. Lineage (NCBI taxonomy): Eukaryota > Metazoa > Chordata > Amphibia > Anura > Rhinophrynidae > Rhinophrynus > Rhinophrynus dorsalis. The sequence goes on along the minus strand of CM074724.1, from coordinate 177,967,162 downwards.
TATCATTACTTTGTATTCAGATGGCCACCAAACAAGCTCTGATCACAAAGTAATGATAAAAAGTCCTGTGTGTGTGCCACAGGAAGGGGGTCTGCATTGAACCCCTATCCCAGTGGCACACACAGGGTTAAAAATTTTTTAATTTATTTTTTTTATTATATACCTCATTGAGGGGCATCAGGACCCCTTGATCCCTCCCCAATGAGGTCTTAGTAAAAAGAAAAAAATATATATGTCCACAAACGGAGTGACCCTGTGAGTGCCACAAGGGTCTCCAGCGCATTGCAAAGCAATGCATTGGATCCTTGTGGCACTCAGAGGGTTAATTTTTTTTCTATCATTACTTGGTAATCAGAGCTTGTTGGGGGGCCATCAGGACCAATCCTGATGACCCCCCCAACAATCTCTGATAACAAAGTAATGATAAAAGCCCTGTGTGTGCCGCGGAAGGGGGGCTACATTGCGCCCCCCCCCCCGTGGCGCACACAGGGTTAATTTTTTTTTTATTTACTTTTTTTATTATAGACCTCATTGAGGGGTATACAAACCCCCCTGATCCCCCCAATGAGGTCTTACCAAAAAAAAAAAAAAAAAAAAAAAAAAACAGTTATCAAAAAAAGTGTCCCTGTGAGTGCCACCGTGGTCTCCAGCGCATTGCAAAGCAATGCATTGGATCCTTGTGGCACTCAGAGGGTTAATTTTTTTATCATTACTTTGTAATCAGAGCTTGTTGGGGGGCCATCAGGAGCAATCCTGATGGCCCCCCAACAATCTCTGGTAACAAAATAATGATAAAAGCCCTGTGTGTGCCACAGGAGGGGGGGTGCATTGGACCCCCACCTGTGGCACACACAGGGTTAAATTTTTTGTTTTTTTTCCCAATTATAGACCTCATTGAGGGGCATCAGGATCCCCCCTGATCCCCCCAATGAGGTCTTTTAAAAAAAAAAAAAATCCCCCCCAAAGAATTGACCCTGTGAGTGCAACAGGGTTACTTTAAATTAATTAATTTATTTATTTATTTATTTTTAAATACTTTTCAGACCTCGTGGGGGACATCAGGACCCCTCCTGGTGTCCCCTCAGTCATTGATCTCCCAGCCGATAGGCTGGGAGATCAATGATGCGACCGCAGGAGAGCAAGAGCTCTCCTGCCCTTCTCTCCTACCACCGGTAGGAGTGAACAGGACCGGGGAAACTTCCCTAACGGTGACCATGTCACCGATGACGTTTGGAGGATTCCCCCGGTCCCGCCCACTCCTACCCGGAAGTTCGGGTAGGAGAGAGGGGGAAGGAGAAACTCTGTTTCTCCTGTGTGTTTATTGATCTCCCAGCCCGATCCTCATGAGTGCCAGGGTTTGTTTTTTTTTTAATGCGGCCACTGCATGCCGGTTATACCGGCTCATGCAGTGACCGCATTTCACTCTTACGCCGTACGAGCGTGGCACAGCAGGTACAGCTGTGTCCACTCGTACGGCGTAAGTAGCTGGCACTCTAGGGGTTAAAGGGATAGTAATACTTCATTTTAACTTTATTTTATTTTGTAGGCATTAAAAAAACATAAGGAATGATATAAGTCTTATCTCACAAACCTTTATGGTTTAAGAGATATTCACAAGCAAAGTTTCCCCCTCCCGCCCCTTCTTCCTAGTGTAAGCCATCTCTTCTCAGATGTGAATCTGGTTGTAAGACCAGACAGATAACAGAAGGGGACACTCTTCTTTGTATGAAAACAATGAAAGCCCTTGACAAGCTTTTCAGCTTTTTCCCTTACCTTAATTGAAGATTGTCCCTCTCTGCAGTCTACCTGGGCACCTCCCTTCTGAGCTGGCTGAACAGGGGGGGGGGATACTTTGCTTGTGAATATCTCTTAAACCATAAAGGTTTGAGAGATAAGACTTATATCGTTCTTCATGTTTTTTTAATGCCTACAAAATAAAATAAAGATAAAACAAAGTATTACTATCCCTTTAACCCTTTGAGTGCCAGAGGGGTGTACAACTCATGAGCGCATGTGTTTTTGCGCATATATGTTGCGCGCATGTGCGTGCATATCTCTGGAGTGTGCGCACGCATATCTCTGGCGCACGCGCGCGCATCTCTGGCGCGCGCGCATCTCTGGTGCAATCTCTGCAATCATTCACTCCTCACATGACCTGTGGGAGGTTGATAAAAAGGTATGCTTATGGATAGGATTGTTGTCTCCACAACCTCTCATATACCCACTTTGCAGACCCATTGAGGTTTTTGCATTATGAAAGTCCTTTATTTATATGATTTTTTATATTGTATGTCTTCTGTTTTTAATTGCACCACACTGGGACCCACAATCATTGCAAAGAAAGTATTTAAAAGGTTCCCCCCTCCAACGCGTTTCCTATAACATCCTATATAATAATTCGCTAAAACGTGTGTAACGCCGCCACAAACATGCGCAGTAGAGACCGCTGCATGTGCTGCAGTTATGTGCAGTAGAGACTGCACGTGCTGCAGCTGATACAGCTTCGGAGCGCCCCACTCTGTATCAGTCGCAGCGCAGGCAGTCTCTACTGCGCATGACTGCACCGCAACCGGCTGACAGCGGCACTGTGGCCCGTGTAACGGGCTCTTCAACTAGTCCCCTCATAAAATTTTAAATTTAGTTGTCAAAAAACACAAAGAAAAAAAAGAAGAGGTGCACACGCTCTGAGTGCAGACTGTAATGGCAAAAAAATTCTTCCACCAATAAACACCTGTGAGCAGATAAAATTAATACTCACATATACATGAGGCAAAACCTCGCCTCATGGTATATCAGCCTCCACTGGATCACCCCCAGTGCAGGTATCTGTGACACTACCTCCTATATCGTCCAATGCTCCTCCAAACAAGATAATACCATTCCACTTCAACCAGAGTAAACAAAAAGGTCTTTTCCACCTTATCAATTCCAAATGAATACTCTATATCCGATGAGCGGCTATATAGACATAAAAATTAAGAGCTGGACTAATATATATAATAGTCTATGAAATAAAAAATGTTGAAGAGAGAGGGGCCACAGACACCTAGTGGGTATATATATATATATATATATATATATATATATATATATATATATATAATGTCATCAGACATATATAGACCACACGTTGGAGTCAAAGTTCTTCCAAAAAAATATATTTATTAGTACATATAGAGCAATAAAATATGCACTGACAGCGCTCAACAAATATTAAAACTTGATAAGTGAATAAAAAAATCACACAATAGCACAAAATAAAACCACTACTCTAATAAACATGGTGTCTAGCCCACTTCTTCAGGAGTCTATCTAGTGGACGCACATAACCACCTACCTTATATTCGCTTTTCAAATCATTAATTTGGCGCCAGAAGTTGGAAACACAACGCTACTCCTACCGATGCATTGTTCCCTGGTTGTCTCCACTTCCTGGTTTCCCATATCATTGGGACGCTACTCATGGGTACCACGTGACATAACTACCCCCCCCCCATCCAATGAGACATTTACTTCTAAACACTACTCATTCATCACACCCATGGGATGCATGTGCACCCCTTAATAGAGCATCTCTAACCTGTGGAACATACACTTCAGGATTCTCCCCGCTCTCAAACCAGCAAGACGCATGAGCATCCCACCACAGAGCGCTTCCGCCTAGTGGAACGCAAAGTTCCGGGTTCCCCCTATTCCAGAAGGCTGCAATTCAACAGCTTAAATTCTTGGGGGGCTGGAGAACCCTTCTAGTCCTTGCAGCCTTCTATAGACTAGTTATTAATTATTTGCACTATATGTATCACATGGATATATTAAGGTTAGTTAGAGCTTGGAGCTTTTTTCTTTGATTATATATATACTAGCAATATGTGACGGCGTTGCCCGTCATCGTAGTAGGGTCAGGGCCGGATTTGCCATAAGGCAAAGTAGGCACCTGCCTACAGGCGCACGCCACTGAGGGGCGCCTGCCAATGGGATACTTTTTTTTTTTATTCTTTGAAAAGATAAAAAAAAAAAGGCCACCGCGCCCACTCCATGTCGCCCTCACATTGCACCTCCCTGGCAGGAGATCTGTTGTCTGTGCCTCCTTTGGTACAGTCAGTCCCGTAGTTGCTGAAGCTCCCTCGTTGGCTCTGCATTCCTGAATAGACCTCCCAGCACTCTGTATTCCTGAATAGACCGCACGGGAACTTCAGCAACTACAGGACTGACTGTACCAAAGGAGGCACAGATAACAGATCTCCTGCCAGGGAGGTAGGAAACGTACAATGGGAGGGAGGCAGGCAATGTGAGGGCAACATGGAGATGGTGGGGGTAAGTTGGACCCGAAGGGGGGCATTGTGAGGGCAATTTGGAGCTGATGGGGGACAAGTTGGAGCTGATGGGGAGGCAACATGGAGATGGGGGTCAATTTGGAGCTGATGGAGGGGCAATTTGGAGATGGTGGGGGCAATGTTGAGCTGATGGAGGGCAATGTGAGGGTAGCATGGAGCTGATGGGGGAACCAATTTGGAGTTGGTGGGGGCAACGTGGAGCTGATGGAGGGCAATGTGAGGTAGCATGGAGCGGATGGGGGGCAAGTTGGAGCTGATGGGGGGCAATGTGAGGACAATATGGAGATGGTGGGGGAAATGTGGAGCTGATGGGGGCAAGTTGGAGCTGATGGGGCAATGTGAGGGCAATAAAGAGATGATGGGGGCAATGTGGAGATTAGGAGCATTGTGGAGGTGTCCAGTGGAGATGGCTAATGGGGGGGGGGGGCGCTTTAGATTTATGTGCCTACAGGCTCCTGAGATGTAAATCCGGCCCTGAGTAGGGTATGTGTTATGTAGCATTTTTTGTTTGAAATGTTGTAGGTGGCATGTTGAAGGTATATTATAAGATTTTTTGTGTTTGTTTGTATTGTACATTTCATTTAGCTGTATTGACTGATGATGTTTTTTTGTGTACTGTGTGAAGCAGAAAGAATCATATTGCACACATACATAGATACACACAGATACAGTGCATTGATCATACACACACACGTACATACATGCGTACACACACACACACACACACACACACACACACACACACACACACACACACACACACACACACACACACACACACACAGATATTACGGTCCTGTAAGTGCCAGAGGGGTAGGGCAAGGCATTTCTCATTGTGTTGCTTAATCATCTGGCACTGAAAGGGTTAACCAGCTGTCCCAGTATGTAGAGAGAGTCATGGAGTCCACAGTCCCTGAAGTGAACTCTGTACATGCACACTCAGATGCTTCCAGACAACTGCCGGCCCGGCTGCCTGGCCAGGAAGACGCCTCGGCCAAGAGCGTTACTAGGGACGCAGCCCGAGCACCGAGAGCGGGAACTGAGGAGGAATGGTGTGTGTGTGTGGTTGGAGCAGCTATAGTGCGGCATGTATTTTTTTTGTTCCAGGTTAATTACACAATGCAGGTGTGTGACAGCGAGAAGAGAGCGCCGGTGAAGAAGCTTCTGTGTAAGAATGTGTACTACAGAGTGGCCCCATCATGGTCTGTCTCCAGCTCCTCAGCCACGGGTAATAGCCACATCCAGCTGCTGCTTGTAGAGAGCTCCTTGAAGGGCTGCATGACCGGGCTGTTGCGGGGTGGAGTGTTATGCTTCATGAAGGGGGACCATGAAGGGCCTGCCTGCCCCCAAGCTACATGAAGTGTGGGGGGAGGGGTTGTGTGGGGCTTGTGTGTGCGTGTGTGTAAGTCTGTGATGTAGGAGCGAGTGGCAGTCATTTTGTTTTTTTAGTCACTTGGATAGTGGTGGGCGGGCTGGATAGTGGGGGCAGGCTAACGTCCTGAATGATTTAAATCACTCCTCCATTGAATCACCCAATGGGAACAGTAACTCCTTACTTAAGCTGAGGTAACACAGCAATATAGTGATTCTTCAGTTGAGGCAACATAGCAATATGCTGAGGGATCAAATAGAAAATGGTGCTTTAGGCTTGCCCTCTGTAACATGCAGCAAAGCATCTCTCTCCCTTTAAGGAGAAAAGGCGGGAATCAGGAAGTGGAGGAGTGACAGTTGAAAACAGACAGTGAGGTGACTGAAGAGATGAAGAGTTAACCCTTTGAGTGCCAGAGGGGTATGCAACACATTGCGAAGCAATGTGTTGTGTACCCCTCTGGCACTGAAAGGGTTAAATAAGAGTTGCTATTAAGTTTATCCCTGAGTTTGTATTTTATGGAAACATTAAACCCTTGTACCGAAACAGAGTGTATGGAGGGTTACAATTATCTGTGTAAGGTGATGCAGAGTGTGTATGGAGGGTTACAGTTATCTGTGGGAGGTGACACAGTGTGTATGGAGGGTTACAGTTATCTGTGGGACGTGACAGTGTGTTTGTGGGGTCATGATCCTGAGTGAGAGTGTGTGTGGACCAGGAGAAGTTATTGATATCCCCTACTTCAGGAGTGAGTGGCAGCTATGTTTTTTTTTTGTCAGTTGGATAGTGGTGGGAGGGCTGGAGGGGGCGGGCCAACTCCCTGTATGATAAACGTGCCCCCCATTGAATCACCCAATGGGAGCAGTAATGTCCCCATTGAATCACCCAGTGGGAGTGTCTCCTAATGAGACAAATTATGTAATGAGGCATTCTGTGCAAGGTGTGTTTTCTGAGGAGACATAAATTATGTTTTGTGTGTGAGGAACCATAAATTATGCAATAAGGCTTATTCTTTTATATATATATATATATATATATATATATATATATATATATATATATATATATATATATATATAAATAAGATAGATACATATATAGATACATACACACACACACACACATACATGGGAGGGGCTGGGCATGACCCGGCTGTCATGGTACATGTTGGTACTAATGACAAAGTCAGTGGAAAACGGAGGTCCGTTAAGAAGGATTTCAGGGACCTAGGATATAAGCTTAAGCAGAGGACCTCTAAGGTAGTATTTTCTGAAATTCTACCTGTGCCACGCGCTACATTAGAAAGGCAACGGGAGATTAGGGAGTTAAATGCGTGGATAAAGACTTGGTGTAAGCAGGAGGGGTTTGGGTTCCTAGAGCACTGGTCAGTCTTTTCCCTTGGGCGCAATCTTTATAGTAGTGATGGATTGCACCTTAGTGGAAGGGGGGCCACGGTGCTGGGTGATAGGATGGTTAGAAGGCTGGAGGAGACTTTAAACTAGAAAGGGGGGGGGGGAGCTGCAACACAGGCTGGGGAAGATAGTATAATTGAGGGAATGGGATTAGAGAAGGGTCATGGGGATGGAGAGGGGGAATGGGCTAGTTCATCTAATAGGGAGTTGCCATTGTTACAGCCTGATAAAAGACAAATACATCTGAAAAAGAAAGAAATCTTTAAGAATGGTAAAAAGATAAAATGTATGCATGCAAATGCTCGCAGTCTGGCTGGTAAGATGGGGGAACTAGAAATGATTGCAGTACATGAGCAGTATGATCTGATTGGAGTGTCTGAAACCTGGTTAGATGATACGTATGACTTGGCAGTCAATCTAGAGGGTTATTCACTTTTTAGGAGGGACAGGGTTAATAAAAGGGGAGGAGGGGTATGCCTATATGTAAAGCAGGCCTTAAAACCTAGTTTAAGGGAAGATATAAATGAAGGGTCCAATGAAAAGGTAGAGGCCTTGTGAGTTGAAATACACACTGGGGGCACACATAATAAAAAGATATTGGTGGGGGTTTGCTACAAGCCACCTAATGTTGGGGAGTTGGAGGAAGCCCAACTTTTACTGCAAATGGAAAAGGCTGCTAGGTCAGCAAAGGTAATTATAATGGGAGATTTCAACTACCCTGAAACTGACTGGAGCAATATGACTTCAGGCACAACAAAGGGAAATATTTTTCTAAGTATGATAAATGATAATTTTATGTCCCAACTAGTAGAGGAGCCAACTAGAAAAGAGGCCTTGCTTGACCTAGTGCTCTCAAACGATTCTGACATTGTAAACAATGTGCAGGTAAGGGAACATTTGGGCAGCAGTGACCACAATATTGTATCCTTTGAAGTTTGTTATGAGAAACCCAATAGCAAGAGTTTAACCAAAACATTCAATTTCAAAAAGGCTAATTTTACAAAGTTAAAAGAAGCTTTAAAGGATATCCAGTGGGATGTAATTTTCAAAGATAAAAATGCACAAGAGTCATGGAATGTATTTAAAATGCTCTTGGGCAAATATACACGTCAATATATACCATTGGGGAATAAGCACAAGAGAAGTAAAGCAAAACCAATGTGGATTAATAATGTGGTTAGCAGGGAAATGAGAAATAAAAAGCAGGCTTTTAAGGTGTTTAAGTCAAATGGGTCAGATGCATCATTTAAAAAATATAAAGAATGTAATAAAATCTGCAAACAAGCAATTAAGCTAGCTAAAATAGAAAATGAGCGAAACACTGCAAATGAGAGCAAGAAAAACCCTAAACAATTCTACAAGTATATTAACAACAAAAAAGTTAAGGTTGATATTGGTCCTCTTAAGACTGAAACAGGTGAATTGATTAGTGAGGATAAAGCTATGGCTGACACCCTAAATACGTTCTTTGCTTCAGTATATACAAAGGAAGCAGAAATGACAAGCTGTGGGCAAACAGACAAAACCATGGAATTTCCTCCAACATCTACATGGCTTACTGAGGACAAGGTCCAAAAGAGACTGGAAAGGGTTATAGTGAATAAAGCGCCTGGACCGGACGGTATACACCCAAGGGTACTTAAGGAACTTAGTTCAGTAATAGCAAAACCATTATACTTAATATTTATTGATTTGCTTTCATCAGGCATAGTGCCCTGTGATTGGAGGAAAGCTGATGTAGTTCTATTGTTTAAAAAGGGAGCAAGATCCAAACCAGGAAATTATAGACCTGTGAGCTTGACTTCCATAGTGGGTAAGATACTAGAAGGGTTATTAACTGACAGTATTCAGAACTATGTGAAGACAAACAATATCATTAGTAGGAATCAGCATGGTTTCATGAAGAACAGATCATGTCAGACTAATTTACTTGCATTTTATGAAAGAGTGAGTAGTAATTTGGACAGGAGAATTGCTGTTGATGTAGTATACTTGGATTTTGCAAAAGCCTTTGACACAGTGCCTCACAACAGGTTACTGCATAAATTAAGGCGCTTCGGTTTGGGTGGTGTTATTTGTACATGGATTGAGAACTGGTTAAATGATAGATGGCAGAGAGTTGTTGTAAATGGAACTTTTTCAAATTGGTCTAGGGTTATAAGTGGGGTGCCGCAGGGTTCAGTCCTGGGCCCAATGCTTTTTAATTTGTTTATTAATGATCTAGAAGTGGGAATTGAAAGTAGCATCTCAATCTTTGCTGATGACACTAAGCTATGTAAGGAAATACATACAGAGCTCAACGTTTTTTCCCTACAGAAGGATTTAGATAAACTAAGTGAATGGGCAGAAAAGTGGCAGATGTCATTTAATGTAGATAAATGTAAGGTTATGCATTTGGGTTGTAGAAACAAACTTGCTACATATACTCTAAATGGGAAACAACTTGGGAAATCCTCATTAGAGAAAGATTTAGGTGTACTGATAGACAATAGTCTTCACAGCAGTGTGCAGAGTCACTCAGCTGCTGCAAGAGCAAATAGAGTACTAGCCTGCATAAAAAGAGGTGTAGA